>VWPW01013336.1:2538884-2553596 GCA_013389825.1 Crypturellus undulatus
TCACCCCCCCCCCACCACCGTTATCTCCCCTTTGGACCTTTAGCCCGCGGCATCCCCCCCGTCCAGCTGTTCGCAGCCCCGCGCAGCGGGGTCACGCACACGACTCCCGTGTCCCACTGAAGCAGAGGAGGGCAGCGCTGACAAGAAGGGTCCCCTTAGATAAGCAAGGGAAGGGGAAACGCACATGTTCAAAAAGCTCCCTTTTCCCCCTCCCGAGCAGGAAAAGCGGAACCTATGCGGGGGGCCGCGAGATGAGCTCCTTTGTCCTCTGAACCGCTACCCGAGCTCCTTGCGGCACGCAGCGCGGCGAGGTCTCTGCCACAGGGCAGCCGAAGCTACTCCTGCCTCAGGGGCAGTTTGCCTCTTCCCCTGGGAATAGAGCCTGTGGGTCACTCAGAGTGGTCCAGGGTACAAAACAAGATCAAACAGGCAAGTGATCCCTGCCACACTCTCCGTCAAAGTGCTTTGATTCCTCAAGCAGTTGCTCTGTGCAACATTTAACTGTTCAAATAGCAGCTCCGCATTCAGCTGGTAGCATCTGGGCACCCCCAGAAAGGTGCAGCCGAAACTAGTAAATACACACACAAATCTGTTTTACAGCTAGAGAGAGCCACAAAATAAGTGGGCTCAAGATTACACATCAATTCAGACAGCCAGAAATAAAAGCTCCCTTGTCTCTCTCCCCCCGCCCCCCCAAAAAAACACCCCCAAGAAACACCATCATCACTAGCTGTGCTTTGCTGCTGCTGTCTGAAAGGTAGGAGATTGAGAAGGCAGCAAAGAGAAATGAAAAGCCTGAAAAATAACTACAATGAAAATATGGAACCCTACTGAGAGTTGTTCATATTCACTCCTGATACAAGATCATAGGTAAGAAACTAGAGCTGGTAAATTCAGAGAAGTGGTTTTAAAACAATTGGCTGTGCTGGGAGAATTCATAAAGTTGAAACTAGTTAATGAAAACTAAATTAAAAGAATACCTTCCTTCCCATATTTTGCCAGTATGCCTAAGATTATCATCCGACATTGTCATCGTCCCACGCTGCCATCAAGAGAACGAACAGGAGATTTGCTGCCAGTCCGAGGAGAAGCCAAGGAACAACTGCTACTAATTCATGCCCAGGCTGGGGCAAGAAGCTTGCACAGCTACTCCTTGTACACACTATGTAAAACAGATCTGCAGGACAAAGCTACCAGTCACCTTCTCGTGTCTTGCTTCATATCTGGGATCCTATATCCCTTCTTTAGGATGCCACCTATCCCAAATTCACAGTGCTCATTTCAGGAGTTCAGCTGGACTGCGGATTACTGTATCAGCCATTCACAGCTGGGGCTCAGGAGCCAAATGTAATTACAGGCACCAGCAAAAATAGACAGCCTAGTCCAAAATACGCTATGATTTGACACAATTTGCATAAACCAGGATTTCAAATCTGTCATTAAGGACAGGAATCGGGGGCAATGAAAGTTGTAGAGAAGATACTTGTTCTTAACATATCTAGCCTGACTACTTAGCTATTACTTTAACAAGCATCTCCTGCTTCAAACACTTGCTGGCAAGATCTTAAAGATGTCCTTGTCTCATACCTTGCACAGCATGTTTTCAGAAAGATCATGTATGGCATTTGATTTAAGAACATATAACTGAAGTGTTCTAGTTATGAATAAATTGCTCCCATAACTAACATAGACTACACACACAATTTTATACTGATCTCATAAAAAGTAGAAAAACTTATCTTTCCAGAAACTAATATTAGGTTATACAACTTTCTTCAGAAGCAACAACAAAGCATGGGCCATGTCTCTGCGTATAAACATGTTTCATTTTTACCCGTGGTGTGCTCAACTGTGGTGTAAAAATTCCCCTCAGTGAGGACTACATGCTTAATTGCTGTCATGTTGCACCACCGAGTTCTCTGCTGATCAAATGAAAAAGGAAAACACTAGAGGCATAGAAATAACACACACTGGTAACATAACAAACATGGAATCATTTATATGATATAGTGGATGGACCCAACCACTCCTCAAGAAAAGCCTCATACCCAACAGTAACCATCGGTTTAATTCCAAACTTCCAGCAGACAGTGGCAGAAGCCAGCACAAAGCTAACTCAGGAATTCATAGGCTGAAGTCCTTATCCTCTCCTTTCTCATATCCTCACACTGCGAGGACTAGGCCTATAAAACTTTTAGCTGTAGGAAAAATTGTTGCTTTCAGCCACTACTGACTAAACAGAAAGCAGTTAAGAGTTCCGAAACAAAGCACAGGAAAGCCAAATACTGCATACATATTCTCCAGATAAAATTTGGAATTTATTTCTATTTTTTGTGGGTTTTCAGAAGAGTAGTTTTAAATGGCATGACAATTCTTAATGGCCTGATGAAATTCTCAAGCATTCCCTAGTACCCTCATCCTACTAGAATGACTTTTGTAGAACATCAAGTAATTTCCTTTCATTATAATAGAAGAAATTCTTAAAAGTATAAAAATATATATCACCTGAAATCAGACTTGGATGTTTTGAATAACCTACAGCTCCCCTTTCTTGCATCTAAGCAAGATTGTACTTTTAGCACTAGAATTCAACTCCAAGAAAATGCTCATATTTAAAATTCCAAATCCTGTTTCTCAAGGGAAACTCCTTGAATTGAGGTTGAATTGAGTCTCTACAAATTCAAGCTACCCTGCAATGCACCAGAAGTGTCAGAAGATATTTATTCCATAATATTGCCATGGGAAGTTGACATCATCTAAGCACATTTCTAAGTAAAAGCTACAATAAGGTATTGTTCTGCAATAAGGTAAACTAAAACCACCAACAGGAATCTGCTATTAAATTAAAGACAAAATTGGGTAACAAAAAGTATCTTATATTCCTATCTTAAACCACAGTCAAATAAGCATCTGATTGAAAGTAGGTGGAGGCTTTGGCAACGTTTTTCACAGACATAACTAAACAGACTTCTGTACTGCTATACATATGCAAAATATCTATAAATAAAAATAGATCAAGCAGCATCTTCATGGCAACACATACCCTGAAAAAGACAGGGACAATTCAGTCACCTTTAAACTAAAGCTAAAGCTTGTCTGCCTCTGTGCAGTATTTCAGAAGCATTTGCAAGAGAAATATTTAATGGAAATAAACACTTTGAATACATACAGAACTTTCCGGATTTCAAGTTACTCTGGATCTATTTTTTTTAACCCCCCAAGATCCTGATTTCTTGGAAACTGTCATATTTAGGTCAATGTAATTATAGAAATGCAATCTTCTACATGCCAAGTTAATTTCCAGAAACTCCCCCTCACTCTGCATAAGGGATTAAAACAATCCTGTTACCAAGTTTTCAAACAATAAGCTTTAATTGCCTTATTAGAAAAATAAGCACTGAAATATATATAAATGTGATTACATTAGAGTAACTCTGTAGTCTAATGTACTACAAACCAAAGCCCAGTCATATTTTTAATGATACAGAGTAACAAGATTTGGGTTTTAGAAATTATTAATAAAGAATAAGGAAATATGAAGAATCATTTGGGAAACCACAGTAAAGACGAGACAAATCTGCACATTGCAATAAAAACTAAGTAGATCAATTTATTCTGTATACTATACAATGTGTATGTTTGTAAAGAACAATTGACATTTTCATCACTGTAACATCTTGACTGGGTGTAAATATGTCCACAAAATGTACTCCTGTGGCCTTTACACAAACACTGCCCTACTACATAAAGAACAATGAGAGGGAAGCCTTTGGTGCTACAGATTTGGGACATATCTCTGAAGTTCTAATTAATCCACTTGTAACTATCTCAAATAAAATGTTGGTGCTATCAACTATTATTAGTCTACATGAGTACTACTCTAATAACTAAACACTCTCTTTAAAGGCAAGATATGAAAGGGACTGCCAGACTACAGTGTGGACAGGTTTTCTTTGAAAAAGGTCATTATCAAATGGTAAAACTCATATAATACATTATGTACATAAGTTTGGATAGCTGAGTTATCTTGCTGGAGTAAGCTGAAAGTAAGCATCATTTTGCAGTCAAGTTTGATTTACTGTTAAGTGATTATGGGACTTAAGTTTACAACAGTGTATAGTGTTAAAATAGCTATGCCTGCTGTTGAGGTCTGTCAGACGTGAAGGCTCATAATCAGTCGCTGACCTAGTTAGTAATACAGTACTCCAAAGATACACTTCACATGGATAAAATACTTGCAGCTGAACCTGTAGTAGCCTTAAGAACTGCAACCACTGAGTGAATATCCAAAGAGCTTGTGTTGTCCCAGCAGCAGGACAAGCGGAGGTGTAGGAGAACAAATGGAATGTTCAAATTTGAATGGCTGTTTTTAAACCTTCCTAAACATCAAGGAAACTTACCCTATGTGAACTACAGGATAGTGGCACCAGACAACACACAGCAAGTCATCTTCAATTGTTCAAAATTTGTTTCAATCTCAGTCCTATAATTAAGTTTCAATTTTCATTTATACATACAAAAATAAAGAGGGATTTTCACATTAGGACAAACATCTATAAAAAGCAGTTTACTTCCATAAACTCACTTTCCTTGCTATTCTGGTTTACATTTAACTTACTAAATTCTTTTTCCAGCCTAACTTCTTACCTAAAGAAACCAGGTAAGTCTGTTTCTTCAGCCTGTTCCTGTGAAAAAAAATTACAAATTTATTAAAATGCTAAGGGGTAAGGGGGTGAAGGGGAAGGAGGAGGAACAGGGGGGTTTCTCTCAAGCCTGCCCTTAATTACTATGCAGAGTGAAAGACTAAAGATAAGGTTAGCAATTTGGAATTCTCTGAACTGAGAAGAATATAGAGGTTATACAGACACTGATAGACTTTGCTCATGCTCTGATCAAACTGAGACCAAATTTCAATTATTCGTTTTCCTGATCATTTTCTGATGCTTAAGTTTGCCTTTAGAAGAGAGCAGAAAATATGGGCCAGCATTGCCCTTGGCAAGCAAATATTTATCCTCAAGACCTTTCTGAACACATCAATAAAAAGCACATCATTTGAAAAACATGTACCCTTCATTAAAAACGTTCCCTCTTATAATGCCTTTTTTTTTTTTTTTAAATAGAAACTGTATCAGGACATCTCCTTTAAAGAAAAAAAGAAGGATTCAGTAGGCTGATCTTCTTTAAAGAGGTTATGCTCCCAGAAAACATCAAGGCTATGATTACTTATATTAAAATCAATTGCATTATAGATCACTTTAAAATACATCTGATTTCATGAACAAGTGTGCTCTTAAACACATCAAGTTACCTTTCTAATACCAACTGTATTTTGGCAATCTAGTACTTATGACCTGCATCATGCAGATGATCTGAAGTTTGCTCTCATTTACTGACATGAAAAAAAACTGCCTATTCCTCCATAGGTCACTATATAAATACTAACTCCATTTTTTATGTCGCCCAAAACCAGTAAGCAGCTGTTGCAATAACAAAGAGAAAGGGAGTTAAGACTACTTCCACTTTAGGAGTTCAAGAAAAAAAATAAAGGGGTACACACGCTCACTTCCAGAAATCTGAGAGTCAAAGACAATAGAATATCAAATCTTAACAAGCTTAGATTTGGGGTTCACCACACAGGAAACTCTCAAGTACAGTCCATTTAACCATCTTTCCCATCATCACACAATGCATTTCAGCTATGAAAGCTTTAAGAGATACTGAACAGAATGGACACCTGTGTTCAAATATAGGTAAAAATTTGAATTAAATTTGGATGTGAGCTGTTGTTACTAAACAAAATATACAGCTGCAAAAGCACGTGGCTGAGTCAAGTGTGTGTTTCACAAATTTCAGGTTTACAGTTTTTACTTTCAGTAGCAAGATTCTGGGCTCTTAGTTTCAGGTACTCTGAAAGACACAGAATCACTTGTGCTTTGATTGGCACATTATCTGCTTTTTAAAATGTAAAATTAATAGACATTTGCAAAAGGTTGTGCAAAACTATTGTATTTACAAAAATGGCACAAGAGTGAATTCAACAGTCTATGCACATGCACACTTCATTCACATCTTCAACAGAAGTGTCTCCTAAGCTATGGAACTGAAGAGAATACCAGCTTCAACAGGCAGTTGTCAATAAGCACTAGATTCACAAGAGTTACACCAGAATGGGCAAATATTGCCCAAGTAAAAACTCTATTGTTAAAGCTGAAACAGGTTTAAGGCCGTTCAAGAGCAGGAACAAAATTCAATCAGAGCCCTGTCTTTGTTCTTATACATGCTTCACCTTCTAGCAACTTGTGGTCTAAACCTCTATTTTAGACAACAAACTCAAGCACAGAAGAAAAAAAACAACACAACTGGAGGTTATATTAAATACAAATATGCTGTAATTAAGGTGAAATAACAAAAGCAGAAACATTAAAAGTTGTAAAACTTGCCATGTCACTTGCTGGAACCAGTCCTACACTAGGAAATGGGCAATATGTACATTTTCAAGTAGATTACATTGCTCTAACCAAACTTGTCCTTTTAATCAGTGCATTGTTCTCAACTAGTCCAAATACTACACAATTTACTTCTTAACAGTACTCCCTTACAATAGCAGCACATGCTATCGCTACCTGCAAAGCTGTCAGTCTCATGACTTAGTGTAAGAAAAAAAAGAAAAAGGGAAGGGCGGGGGGTGAGGGTGAGAATTAACTATTAAGGAGAAATAACAGGAATGAGAATATTCATGCAGTTCAGCTGTTCTAGTCAGCCAGCCAGCTTGCTAGCAACAAGAGAAGGTTTCCGCTGTGGGAGATCCTGTGGAGTAGGAATATGGTCACCAGTGACTTCTGTCTTGTCAGGAGCTGCAGTCGGCAGTTGTTTATTCTTCATCTTTGCTTTAGCCATGTTGTAATCACCAGAATCGAAGTACTTTTGCTAGAAGACAAAATTATATATACTTAAAAGCCTGAAGTATTATTAGTTATATACACCAATATGTACATAACTAAAAAGATTCTTTAAAACTTAGTTATTAAAAACTTTTTTATTTGGTATTGATTGTTCATCAAAAAATTGTACCAAAACTATCAGGGATGCATAGCTAAACTCTGAACATTAATGGCATATGTGGAACATTAACCATATTCTTCCTATCTATCACCATGCAAGCATTATTTTTTGGCTTGGTTTTCACGAGAGCATTGCACATATCTTCAGTCCTTGAGGTTTTTAAAATGTGTTGCAGTGAGCAAGTTTTGCCAGAATAACCAAAGAACATACAAACTAATGCTGGAGAACCAAGTCTGCTCTACCATACCAGTTAAAAGTAGAACATAATCAGAAAACACATAACCTTAAAAGCTCTTAGCTCCATATATTAAAACAGTAAAGCTACAGTTTAAGTTTCAAAGTCTATTCTTTAGTTGAGTCAAATCTACTATCCAGTCTTCCTGGAGAGCACTGTGCAAACAAAATTCTTATCCCAACTCCACACTGCTGCTGTACATAAGACACTAATTTAGAATCCAAAGAGTACATTAAGTTTGAATTTTGCTTTAGATTCATTTTACAAAAAATGTTCTTTAAACACAAGCATTCTCATCTATTTTATTTCTGTAAGGTTTAACCTTTATCGTTCTCAGTGTCTTTGTTGTCACATCCCTCAAAGCACTAAAGGAAAACCAAATGACACAGATGTTAAAGACAAATGACTTATAATTGTGTTAAGATTAGGTATCATCAGAGTCATGCATGAAATCTTCACCTGATGACTGACACACTTTAAAGAAATGGTTATATTTTGCTTATATCTTACTCAGAGGCCTATCACGAAGGTAGTTTTAATGTGTAACTTCGCACAGATTACCAAATAAAGCCAAAAATTAGCTTCACTAGCAATTGCTGTTTACCATGCACAATCATCTCTGAAAAGAACACTCCCTAGGAAAGTTTACAGAGGTAAGCAAGCCTAGCTAAGTCAGCTGAACAGCAGCCATTATGTTTAAGTGTTTCCAGAGCACATATTACCACCACTCCTTCATTTTGTTTTAGTACTACCTGTAAAATATTCAGCAGCAGCAGTTAAAGAGAAGTAATTTGAACACCTGAAATAACAGGCCTGTACCCAAGGATGTAAAAGGATGTTTATTCAGGGCTCCTGAAGAAGGCATTCAGCCTTTCCTTACAAATCAGCATATCTGTCTTTCCCAGGCAGCCAGTTCACCTAACCCACAAACTTCCATTGGCAAATCTTCCAATTCAATCCTTTTGATAGTGTAATCCTTTCTACACCACAATATTCTGGTACTGTATCTGCAGACAGGCCTGGAAATAGGCTTTTGTATTTTGTGCTTCAGGACTGAAGCAATGAAAAGGAACTTCTATACAGGAACTAAACAATAACAAATTGTTCAACTTTTAGATCTTTTACCGCTATCAGCTGATATGTATTTCCATGCAAAGAATCTGAATGCTTTTTGTAGAAGCACAGCATCCATTCTTATCTATTATTATTTTGGAGTAAACAAACTAACGATATATGCACCTAATTATACAGACAGAGTGTGTCCCAGTTGTTAAATACAAGAGGATCTGAAAGTATAAATTTAAAAAATTTCTAATACACCTTTCACATATTAAAATATCAGCCAATTTCTTCCTTTAGCTCAATTCTACATTTTCTATTATATTCCAACTCCTCATAGATGGTCTGTACTTGATCATCCTACTCAAGCAGACTAAATTTGCATATAAGCCTTGGCTTCATAAAAGCTTTTTAAAAGCTCACTCACTACCCAAACTCTACTGCATTCAACTGTTACTACCTGTGTAATTCAGGTAGGCCAAAATGTACCAGGGGCCTAATCACCAAATAAAGGTAATTTCTCCTTTAAAAGACCGAACATATTGAAAAAATAGTTAAAGACATGACACAGTAGAAAAATATTACCATCATATTATGAGTGGAAAACTGAAAGAGGCAGGTTATGAATCAGAATCCACAACCTTTTGTCACTCTTCATCTCAGCAGCAGAATCCCAAACCCTGAACCAAATAAGATGACCTTCTCTGGATCTTAATGGCTCTGGATCACAATACTAACACCGAAACAGCATCCAAGCACTCAAATTTGAAAATATGGCCTGCAACATCTTTTGTATAAATGGTACTATTTTGAAGATGAAGCTGTTGTAGAGATTGTTATTGATTTTTTTCCACATTTGTACTGTACAAAAAGCTCTAACAACTGCTCTGTGGACAAAAACACCCACCGATTTTGCAGTGCTGTCTTTCCAAATCATCAGCACCAGAAACACTTACCATGATCGTGCTGAGGCTACACACGTGCATGAGGCAGCCGAGGTCTCACTTCAGTTGCCTTTGACCACATAACAGCGTAACTCAAAGAAGCAGCCACCTAGATCTCCTAGCTAACTGTTCACAGCACCATTAACTATGCTGTGTATGCTCTAACTTAGGAGAAGGCACGTCCAAAAAGTGGACTGATTACTTACTAACAGTAATCATTTTCAAGGAGATGTTATCAAAGAGCATAAAATCAGATCACCACTGAAAAATAGTTGGTTCATGAAGGATTTATACTTGTAATCACTGTGTGCACTCAAAGGGCCTAGACAATAGCAAATAAAATAAAACCATCCTTGCCCCCACCCTCCAAAAAAGAACAAAAGTAATCAAAGTACCAGAAACTGTGATAGTGGTTTTTAGCAAGAACAGAGGTCACTAACATGCCTGAAATGCACAACATAATCACTTTATGAGTAAACAGCAACAATCAGTTAAATGATTTTCTACTCTAGGCTAGGGTTTATATCTAGAACTACAATGCCATTCTCAGTCTACTGATGCGAGATGGTGGTTCGTGTAAGATCAGCTCCAAACTTTCATGCACTGGAAACATGGATGCTATTGAAGAAAGGCCATGAGTTTTGGCAACGTCACAATGGGTAAGATAAGATCAGTACAGAACAAGGATGAGGCTGACCTATAATGTTTGCTATATACATAAAAATATATATATATATATTAAATGGAAGTCTATTGCAGCAGTAGTGCTTTTTAGTTTAATTTTCTTCTTAAAGGTGCAGTTAAGTCATTGATGCTGTAAGCAGTTACTTTGCCAAGTGCATAGTTGTTTTGTGGAGGGTGTTTTAACAGATCTCTTCCTTGTGCTTTTC
This sequence comes from Crypturellus undulatus, assembly GCA_013389825.1. Classification (NCBI taxonomy): domain Eukaryota; kingdom Metazoa; phylum Chordata; class Aves; order Tinamiformes; family Tinamidae; genus Crypturellus; species Crypturellus undulatus. Next base: position 2,549,075 of record VWPW01013336.1, read on the forward strand.
CAAGAAAAGTTTAAACTTCTTGGCAGTTTTAGTCATGTGATGGTCTGCTGAGTGAAAAAAAAAAAATCACAGATACGGGAGTTTTGGAATTTCTTGTCTATGCCCTATGGATAACAAAGAACTCACTCCTTTCTGAAGCCTCTTTCTCAAGAAGTCTGAGCCTCCTGGCTTCTGGCCCAGATGAGGGTATCTTGCTTTCAATTTTGCTTCTTCAGCTTTTTCTGGGCTGATCACCTTATCCTCCATTTCCTGAAATACAATTAATAATAAGTTAAATATAACAGAATACACTACTGTCAGAACACCTTCACAAGCAACCCACTAATGTACTGATTTATGCTAGCATCTGACTGTATTCATTATTTGACATTTTCACATTCTCTCAAGAACAGTAATAGGAACTGTGAGAGTTCAGCTTTTCCACCCTACCTACTTTCCCTGAACATGTGTAAAAATAACCAACACGATTCACTTTTACATAAAAACAGTCTATATCAAAATCAAGTTATGCTATTCAATTTCAATGGCAAAATATTCTTGAGACAAAAGATGGGGCTTCACTAGAGTCAAATAAATACTGAAAGCTGGGCAAGAGACCCAATACTTTACCCACCTACCTCTGCTTCTTCATAAGTAGCAGAGACAAATTAGTCCTTGCATGCTTGAAAATCTATTTTTTATGACTGTGCTGTAACTGTGACGCACTGATGCACACCACGGAACAGTACTGAAATACCTCAGTCCCAAAAATATACTTGCTATCATGTTAATGACAGAAATACTGTAGTTCTTTATACCTTCCTTTTATCACCCTAAATTATGACGATAGATAGCCCATTTATGCAGAACAAAATACTTATTCTGAGCGCACTGTAAAATGCAGATGCTCAAAGTAGTGAAGATATTTGGCAAAAGATGTAACTTGTACATTCAAGACTTCCACATTGACCTCTGTATTCTCCAGTTTACATAGAAAAAAAATCTGCTATACACGTCAAATTACTATCAGATCATTTATAAAATGATTTGTATTCCTTCTAGAGATGCATCAGCAGCCCTTTCACACTGCCACCATCTTTTCTTTGTGTCAGTCTGCATGGCTACATGTATTTCACATTAACAGGTTACAGAAACTAATTCAGCTAAGAAACAACCATTTACATATATTCCTTTTTCTTACTGGCTGTGACTCAGTGGATCAGCCTCCCCAGTCTGGTTCACCAAGCAGCTACACAGAAGCGTAGGTCAGCACAGTGGCAGGGAGGGCAGAGGAATGAAGCAGCTGCGGGCTCCTTCAGCCAGGACTACCAAACACTACAGCCATGACACCAGCTGAACACAGGCAACAACTCTCTCCTACATATCTTGTAAAAGCTCAAAGACATAGAATATGCAACATCTTTCTGTTGTACATTCCATAAGCAAAGGATAGGGTGAATCACAACAGTCTTAAAATATTAACAACAGTCCAGTTGCTCCAATAATGCAAGATCTCACAAGGAACTTCTCATAAATGAGCGTGAATCTGAATTAACAGCTCTGCAACAGAAGGACAACCTTTGTAGCGACTGCAGAGAAGCTTCTATGAGGACTGAAACCAAGACAATTATTCACATAGTGATTTCAGAGAAACTTCTTTGAAGAATAGAACCAACACTTCTCAGATACAGATGAAAATGTAGCTAGGTAGTACAAAGATACACAAAGTTTACCTGACATACTACGGAACACTATTTTTTTCTTTTAAACTACATATTGCACTAGTCAAGTCCACAGTTTTTATGTGTTATAAAAATCATTTCCTAAGAGTTGTTCCTCCTGTCATGCTTTCCTACCAACACTGACTCAACACTGGGCATTTTCAGCTAAACACACTTCTAAGATCTAATGCCGGGCTATTCATCACTGAACCAACAGAACATTTAAGGGATCATGACTTGTCAATGTTAACCGATAAAAGAGAATGTGAGAACAAAGGTCCTACAATAAATAGATTGCATAAGTATGTATTTATGGTGCCTCAGAGGAGATATTTATGCAAATTATCAGGGTTGATATATCCGAGAACTGAGAGAAAACACATATACACAAACAGCCATCCATCCATCCATGTGGCTAACCAGACACAGGTCTTATCTACTCTTGACTGAGAAAATTAAGACTGTAAAATCTGGAGTGTCAAACAGAACTAGTTGATGGTAGCTTTCTTTAAAGAGAAGACAACAGTTCTTTATATAACGAACAGTTCATCTACAGAACTCCTTACCAGAGTTTAGAGTATATGCCAAGAACTCAGATGGATTTCAAAAGCAGCTGGATGTGCTCCTTCCCAGCTCAGGAGGCTTTTAAGCGATAGACTGCTGAGTCTCAGGACAGTATTCCAGGAAAGATCACTGCATGCTTCCCTAATCTTATATTATTGCACAGGTTGGGCTCTATCCAGTAGTCTTGAACATGCATCACCAGTCCTAACTGACACTGACCCCAAGCCAATAAGGCTGTTCTTACATTTTTCCTTTGAGTTACAGAAACAACCAGGTGATTGACAACCAATGGAAAGAGAATCAAAATGCACCATGTTCTTTCTTCTAGTAAATTATATTTTTGTGGGGCAGTTAAATTGTCTACAGGAATTTCTACAGAGCTTATAAGTCAGTTTACCTCATTAAAGGATAGCCAGTAGTTAGATAAATCGCTGAACAGTAGCTTTTGCTTTTTAATTTTTACAGAAGCACTGAACACATGAGGCTTCATATCTGCTGAACAATGGAAATGCATGGCTAAAAAAGAACCACCAGCCTTTTCAAACTGTGGTATGAAGAGCTCACTCTCTTTAACAAAAGAATCAGTCAAAATGGGAAGTAGAAATAGGAAAACAGGACTACAGCAACACCATAACCCTTCAGCCAACAGCTATGGCAAAAGTCTGCCCTTCTGGATAAGAGGCACCATTTTTAACAGCTTCCTGAAAAATAAGGACTAAAGCAAAAAAAAAAAAAAAATCCACCAAGCACATTTTCCGTGACCTAAAGGCTTCTTTGTTGTTATTGTTCAAATTCACCCTCCCCATATCCTTAGTTTTTACCCTGGAAACACCGTTTTTACAAGTTTGCAAACATGTATCCATCTCCTGTTTAACATCTTTCTCATCTATCTAATATATATTCATTCTTTTTGGACCACACTGGAGCATTCCACAGTAAAACATCTGATCATTACGCCACTTTCTAGCCAAAGGTCTTTTAGGGGCTCAATCTTTTCCAAGCATACACATAAGCAGTGCAAAATGAGTTGTTTTAAACAGTATTTTAGAACTCAGCGTTTGCAGTGCTCAGCTTTGTTGAACCTGCCATAAGTATTTTCACTACACCTTAGCACTGCAATGCCACAACACAACTTTTTAATACTGATATTACAGTATCCTTACAGAACATGATCTTACAGAGAATAATTTTATTTGCTTTTTTCATTTTATTTGGCTTGAATCAGCAACAAGATTAAAACTGAAGTAAAAAAATTGGCAAGGGGGACTTACATCACATACAATCAGGGAATTTTCAAAATACAGCATTTAAGCACTACATTTTAAGACTTCATACTGCAAGTCAGTTGGCAAAATGAGCCCAGGCCACCTGACCCCATCAGAACACACTAGAAGGCATCACAATAAACTTGCTACCACATGTTTTACTACTCTCTTATTACAAAGCTATTCCGGGACTGCTGCCACAGATTTATTTTTATGTGCTTTGAATAGAAACACTATCCTTTCAATAGTCTACCTAAGCGTGAAAGTAGATCCGAGCTGCAGGACACACAATTTTAGTAGGATGAACAATACCCCGTCAGCTGGGGAAGGCTGGACCAGACTACCGCATTTATGCCAGTATCATTCTGTACTACTCGAAAACACTCCCAATTGCACGGCATATTCACATTACAGACTGCAAATTATTAAACAAAACCTTAAATAGGTGAGGCAGAACAAGCTTTTCCTTTTACGGTCCTTAAGAGCAGCGCCTGCGTTTCGTAACTTCTTCCTATCGGGAATAGCTGTAGAAATCGCAGCCGAGCCTGGGCAGTAATGATGAAACTCGGGAACTGAAGGGTTCTCTAAAGTCGCAGGCGGCAGAAGGAAGCTGCTACCTGCGCACAGCCGCCTTGGGGCCCACATCCCACGTAAGCGCCCCCCAAGACTACTGGCTACAGCGATGATCTAATAGCGCCTTTAAACTTCGCAGTTGTTCCTTCTAGAAGCCACGCCGAAGTAAAACGCGCTGCAGCAGCACAGCTGCGCTCAAGATATCTTTCCACCTTGGCAGATTGTGCTAAAAATTAAAATAAATGAAAATATGGACACAAAAGCAGCGGGGGTTTGGCTAGCTGGTTATGGGGTCTGCACCGCGGCGGCGGCGAGGAGTGGTCTCCCCCGAGGACGCGAAGGGCGGCGGAGCGGGGGCCGCCTCGCCTCGCCCCTGCCGCTCGCGGGCCCCGCGGCGGCGCCGGCCTCGCTCTGCCCCGG
>VWPW01013336.1:2553610-2586544 GCA_013389825.1 Crypturellus undulatus
GAGCGGCTTCACGGCAGGCGCGGCCAGCGGGCCCGGCGACCCCGCGGAGGGGCCCCCTCGCACCCACCTTCTGCTCCTCGGCCGAGGCGGGCTCGGGGCTCTCGGCAGACATGGCGCCGCAGCAGCGACCGCGCCGCACTCAGGGCTCGCGGGGACGCGCGACCGCCGCTCGTGCCGCCGCCTCCCGCACAAGATGGCCGCCGCTCTCGGGACGGCGAGCCGGCGGGACCACACTTCCTCCGCGCGCAGCCTCCCCCGCGGCTCGGCCGCACTGCCGCGGCGCGGGCGGGAAGCGCTTCCGCCTGCTCGCCCCCGCTCCCACCGCCCCTTGGCGTCACGTCCGGCCTCCCCCCGGGTATGCTGGGAGTTGTAGTCCGCCGGGGGGGGGGCGCAGCGCCACGCGGGCTCCCGGGTACCCGTCCCGAATAAGGGCTTGTGCGAACAGGAGCTGCCATTTCCCTTCACTTAATATACGTCCAGATTAATGAAATACTCCCTTCTCCCAACACCCCTCCCCGCAGCATCCTCTACTCTTCCCTCCATCTTTTGTGCCCTTCCCTCTCTCCCGCAGCTCTGACCTTCCAGCCGCCCCGCGGAGCGAGGCCGGGGGGTCCCTGCTCGAGCACCCGCACGCAGCCCTCGCAGCCGGGCGGACGGGGCTCTTCATTAGCGCCTATCCCTGCTGCTCATTAATCCATTCAGGAGGATTCTGTGATAACGGGGGGCTTACTACGCACGCTCATGCGGAAGGACAGCAGGACAGATTACAAGGGAGATTCTTAGAACACGCTCGTGAGACTTTTTTTTTTTCCTAGCAGTAGAAAAAAAAATCATGAAGTTGAATGTCCTACATTTATTTGCTCCTAGCCCTTGCTGTGCTTCCAGCAAGGAACTCTGATAATATAAAAAGACAGCAACTTTGTAGCAACAAGAAAATTCATGCACCTCGTGAATTTTGAAAGGAAATAGGGGAAAAAAAAAAAAAGTGACAGCAACAAAAGTGCAACCTTGACAATCTTGTATCTCTTGAGAAATTAATCTGAGGGGAAAATGTAGCTCAGAGGAGTTAGCATTTCCTTAATAAAATGATAGTAAAAGTGTTAACTTTTCAATGCAGAGGAAAGACAGGAATTGTATGAATAAAGTAGCAAAAGAAAATCTCATATTCTTCAGTAACCTCAAAAGACATGAAAGTCACACAGAGAAAACAGGTCGAGTAATGAAGGACACGTATCAAAAGCAGCACAAAGACGGCGTGCGGATTCACAAGAACCCGGGCAAAGAAATGAGATCCGAGCAGCAAGGGGCACAACGGCGGCATTCTACACAGTATTAAGGGGGAGTTTCAAGATTATTTATCTACTTACTATCTAGGGCAGAAGATGTTTAAACAAGTAATTCAAAGACCAAAGAACGTAAGGTGGCATGTTTTCTTCCTCAATTTAGTGTAATCATAGCATAACAAACTATTAAAGAATAAAAATTCAGGCTAGAATAAGGAAAGCTGAGGTTATAGAGTACTTGCACTAAATCATTCTTCCCCAATCCGACATTTTGAACACAGATGAAAAACAACCCTTGAGTACTTAGGAAGCTGGCTGAACAAATTTCGGATCAATTAGTAGTCATCTATATAGAAATGTATAAAAAATTAATGAAGTTCCAGAAGACCGAGAGTTTGGCCATTTCTCAAATTTAACAGGAGTGAAGGGAGGACAGAACACGAACAGGAATCAGCTAAAGCAAGTACTAAAAAGAAACTGACTAACAGAGATGGGTGAATAGGAATTTCATCCATAAAATATATCTGCCTCAGGGGCCCAGGCGAGTACGATCCCTGCACCTCAGCCGGCACCGCACGCTGCGCTGCACCGCGCGGCACCCTGCCCAAGCGAAGGGCACGAAGGCACAAGGATGGGGGACAGGCAACAGAAAAAATCTATGAAGAAAGACTGAACGAACAACCTAGGGTTGTCATGCATATAGAAAACAAGGGAATTCAATTGTTTTGTTTATTTGTGAATAGGACAAGCACTGTTTGGCTCCAACCACAGTAAGCTTTAGTGGGAGGCTGCAAACAGCTTTCCAGAGGCAAGCACAGCTGAACACTAGAGATTAGCTGAAGTCTCCGGCACTGGAGCCCCTTACACTCAGGGCTGGAACATTTGTCAGAATGAATTTAATACTGTTGAGCCTAGTGAAGGGTAGAGAGAGGCAACAGATGACCTCCTGAACACTAGTCTAACCTTTCTTAACCCATGTTTGGAAGTTAGATGGAATTCAGTTCACTTTTTATGAACACAAAACACTTACCAAGACATGTCCTTAGCGAAAAGTGTAATTCAGATCAAGGTATAAATGGAAAGTGACTTAAACTTGCGCACAGATCTTCTACAATTATTTTCATTCTAAAAGGCATCTACAAAGGGACAGGTGTAGTTTAACTAATTAAGTTATGACATTACTCGTAGTGACCGCCTATCAAAAATTCTGTATTACTCAAGCTTCATCTTTCTGAAGGGACAGCGGTTTGAATACACAGTATCACGGCTGCAAGATCCTTGACAAGTATCACCTGGAAAGTCTGGTCTCCCCTACTTTCCCTGTCTGACTTCTGGAGATCTCACGATGCACTGACTCAACTAGGAGCAGTTTTGAATATACAACATGGCCATTTAGTCTTTCTCCAAAGACTTCATCAGATAAGGATGTTATATTCCCAAATATGAACATCTCCTTTTATACTGCTGACATTATGAAAAATACAGTGTAAAAATATATGTAGCCCAAGATAAGGCAGTGAGAAACTCTGAGATCTCTGGGAAATCCTGTCGAGCTGAAGCTGTTCCTTGTTACAGATAGATCCCAAATACACTAAAATATTCCTCCTTTTCACCCCCCACCATCCCCACTCAGCCACACAGCTTAAGACTTGGCACAACCTTTTTATCTGCTTGTGTTGTTTTAGGAATCATGTATGTATTGGAAAGTATTTATATGTCCAATGTAGCATTTCCAGTAAAAGTTTCAAGCCACCTAGTGGCCTAAATGCAACTGACTTGTTACAAACATTTCAGATTACATGAAGATCCTCCATATCTAAAAAGAAAACAGAAAGTACAAGTTTCATAGATTTTGCATATATTTAAGATATAAATACTAATTTGTTTGCACAGTACATCCTTTAACACAATTTCAGAAATCAAATATGGGGGAGAGAATTTTCTGTGAAACATTCGAACTGTTAACAGAAGGAATATTCAAGTGATCCTTTATGACAGAAAGAAATTGAGGGAGCAAAATATGAATCGAATCTGTGATCTGAATTCAGAATAAATCAACATTCTGCACTATGGTTACAAGTGCTAGTAGACCTGTATGTAAGAAAGACGGGAATATTACAGACAGAAAAGAAGAGCCAAATGCTTGCATAGTATGAAATGTTATGGAAGTTCAACTGTTGTCCCCATTTTCAATAAGTTAAATGAATATCACTTAAAACATCACACAGATTAAAGACATCTGTATATATTTCAGATTTCAATATTAATGCCAAAAATACATAGTATGATTTTTACATAGGATTTATGCTACATTAGAACACTAAAGACAAACATCACTTGAGTATTAAATGAAACATTAAATATTAAATAACTGAAAATAAAATAAAAAGTGTAAACACTAAACTAAGTTGGGAATTTGCTATTGCAACACATCCAATGAAGTGGTTTAAACAGTACAAAAAGATTAGATTTAAGTATTTGCTTCCAGTCTACTTGGAATACACAAAGATCATTCCAGAAACCTTTACAAAACTGGTCCAGGATCACAGCAGAACCTTGCTTCTCTTGCGCGCTACTTGTCATTCCTTTACAGATTTAACTTTATACTGCCATCTATACCAATCTTTGCCTTTACAGAGTAATCAACAATAAAATGAATACTTTAGTTTGCCGTTATTTGCTAACATCTTGGTGAAAACTGAGGATTTGTTGGAGATTCAGTGTAAGATTTGAGTTCATATGCAGCGCCACTATCAACTTCCATGGATTTCCGAGAGAACAGGAGCCTTACATCTCTGTGGAGGTAGATCTTTCCAGATTTAGAACTCTGGAACCTGAAAAACATTTATCTGTATTATAAAACAAATAAATAGAAAAAGACTCCTCTTTAAATACTACTGATTAGCACAATAGGTGAATTCATTTAGGAAGGTCAGAAAATATCTGAACAAAAAAAAAAACCCACAAAATAGAGATTTCTGGGAGACAATGTCACAGGTATAATACCCATACACAAATACAGGAAAGTTTGAAAACACAAATAACAGATGAGTCAGAAAGCTGCCACTGAAGGCAGAGAAAAGAAACTTGAAGTGATGAACATTATTGGAGAAATGACACATACAAGCACAAAACCACTATACTGTGTACAGGCCACCAAAATACACTATAAACATCGTAACCTACAGAAAAAGGATATAGCAGACAAATCATAAAATACATGTGACAAGACCTTTCCTTTTCCAAGTAGAAGAGACTAATCAGTACAAGAGTAAATAAAAACTCATGACTATGATATGAATTCTAGATGATAAAATGCTGACAGATCAAAAAAATCAAAAAACAACTAATAAACGAGCAGTAACAGGTGCTGTAGCTTCCACCTATAAATGTGTCATGAGTCACAACAGGAAAATATTCAAACAAAGTTTCTCAACACCCTGAAGAATCACTACTTCAAACAACCAGTTGCAAGTTTACCCCCAATCTTGTCTTCAGCAGCATTTAGTTAATGAAAAAAACACCACTGCTTAGCTGTTAAGCAACTGCAATTATAGCCCAATTATGCTCCATACTGGCAATATGCCTGTAATTAACACCATCTACTTTAAAAACCTGGAAAATGGTGTGGGTAGGTTAACTTTTTAATTACCTATGTATTTTGTTGCAGATTGAATTACAATGCAAAAATCATTACTTGATAGTTGACCATTTTTTCTCCCCAAAAAACACATTTTCAAGACACTACTTAAAGTGCAAACATAACTTTTGATTTTGGTACAGTAAAGAAGGCTTGGCTGTCAATGCAAGCTACGCTTGCTACCTCAACACTGTAGCTGTGAGTACAAATACCACCTAATAGCCTATCAAACAATTTCTCAAACACACAAAAATGTGTATGCAAAAATTGCACAGGCAATAAATCTGACTCTTTGTTTTGGTGTTTAGGAAAATCTCACTGGCAATGTTAAGTTCCAGACCTATGCAAGCATTTTTGCTGAATTACCACTTGAAAAAGCGCTTTCATAATGTGAGTGCTGACGGTGGTAATTAAGGCCTCACAAGCAGATGCTACCAAAACGCAGCTTACTGTTTGTGACTTCATTTGTTTTTTTAGCAAAATTCCAAACTGTAAGCTTAAGGTATTTCTTTTCAAAAAGTACAACAACTATAAATGAAAGCCCACTTACTTGAAGTAACCACAAAATTCTTAATAGTTTTTTATTTTTACACAGGAGTTTTCGGTAAGATTGCTTTGAAGAAACTCTGCCACTTTTAAAAATGAAAGTTGATAAAAATAACATTTTTTTATATGAAGAATATGCTACCAAAAATTTATTAACTCTGTCAATTAAAATCAATCTTTAATAATGATAATATTAGAGAGAGAGAGAGCAGAATCTTCCGTAAAGTCTGAAGTATCCTGTTCAATAACCCTCAGACAGATCAGCTTAAATTACTAGAATATTTCAAGCAGTTCCACAGTTTTCTGTTTCATCAGAATGGAAATGAAAAGACTCACTGCATGGGTTCATCTCAAGCAAAAATGCCAGCATAGCCTGCAGATTCTCATTTTTCAGGCTAAACATCTAAGCATCCTAATTATGATACAGTTTGTTTTTCAGTCAGAAACAGATACATTTTTAATTACATTGTATACATCATAAATCCACAAGTTGATCTCTACCAGAGACCTGAACGTACTAAACGGTAGAGGTATTTTTGGTATTTTAAAACTAAAAGCAGCAGAGCTGCTGTACTTGTATCTCACAACGGGTACCACAAATAGGAAGCTCACAAAAGACAACTTGTTATCCGTAAAAGGCAATCAAGAAGAAAGTCGGCTTGCCTTGAAACACAGCTAAGCATTAGGTCTCTCTAAAATGTACCTTTATGAACTACATTAAAGTACATAAAGTAGAAACTAAGAGAGGACAGAAGTCTAACACTTCATGCCTGTAAGTCAGGCTCAGTTGGCCACAAATTTTACCCTGTTCTACAGCTGATACCAGTCAGCAGTTCTTTCTATTAGTTAGATCAATATTACATGCAAACAGAGCCCTTTATTTGGGCTGCATGTTCAGAATTTATTCTCTCAAGAAAATTTTTAGAAACTGGGTGATAGGCAGCAAATTAGTGTGTCCTAAAAGCTTAACGTTGAATCCAGACTAAGAATGAAAACACAGTTCAACAGCCACATCATGGTGCTATTTTCACACTCTAGTAAACGAAAGCACCATTTTTATGACTGTCTAGATTTATTTAATGGGATATCTTGGTCTGCAATTACCGACATCGACAACGTTGTGTTTTCAAAGCCTGCTTGGAAGAAGTGAATGTTATTAAACAGGAAAATAATAACTGCTGAAAGTAATTCTACAACTAGTTAAGGGAAAATTGAAAAGTTTAAAACATTTAATTTCTTCTCTTTCCTAGCTTTAGAATATCAATTGTTGTCAGGCTTTAAAGTGGTGCAATCAAAACATTACGTCTGCATTTATGTGGTCTGTTTACTACAATAATGCTGGTGGTGGTAATGGTGGTCCGCAAACTGCAGAAGAACTAAGTGTATCAATCGTTTGTGAAAAGCTTCAAATTGCAGTCTTCAAAGCATCCAAATAGTCCTAACACAGCATCTGGTTTCTGGCAGCACTTTGTAAATCATTTAAGGAAGATTGTCATAATGTATTATAAAGGACTTATATTGCATCACTAAACAGATGATCTACATTTTTATCACTAAGCATTGCATTTTTAGGAGTCACTACTTTTCACTTTAGAGCACATTCTGCTGCACAGGAAACATGCCACAACACTGGCCACCATCTCTGCATCGATCCTTAATTCTGGCTTTTTCCCATGCAACATCTACATTCACTCTTTCCTCTGACCTCAAAAAAAGTACACTGATCCAGTCAGAACTACATTTCTCTTGGTAGGAAATGAAGTAAGCTACACATAAACTTCAGTGACAGAGAGGACTTTATATTTTAATTTTGTTCCTCCACAGCAGGGTTCAAATTATTTATTAAAATTTCTTTCTCTACTGTCCAGCTGGATGTCCAAGTTAAAACTATTCTTTGTTCAAAATAAGCCTGTATATAAAGAGGCTGTCTGGCAAAGAAAAGGAAAGAGTGGTGCTTGGATTATTTCACTTTGCTCTGAGGACCTTACCTCAGATGTATGAGGTAGCGTAGGAGTCTTTCTTCAGTCTGTGGAGTATTTTCATTATTGACAGTTCTCTTGATTTCTCGTCTCACAGGAACAGAAAAAGTTCTTTGCCGTAGGAATGTTTGATGATTAGCTGGCATCTCTCTCAAGTCATAGATCACTACAAACATCTTCACCACAGTTTTGTTAGGGTTAAATAAGGTCTGAAAAGACAATTTAGGGTACAATGGTCTTTAAGAGTTTGCACACTAAAAAAAAAAGTCACCTGTGAAAATAGTCAAAATTTCCAGACTGTCCTACATGCATTTTGTTGCTGCTCCATACAGAAGTATTTACATAAAAAAGCTTTGTTCAACAGTTCAGCTACTGCCAATTCCCATTAAAAAAAAAAAAAAAAAACAGTAATCATTACCTAATTTAAAACACTAGAATATGACCATTATTCCTTGCTCATATGGATTCCCATTTCAGTTTATTTCTCCAGTCAGCTTTTTGTCTATATTATTGTCTAGACATAAAATAGGTGTACAGGAATCACAATGGCTTGGCTTCACATTTGAACACACTTTGCTTTTGAATATGAAATAAGTAGTTTGTAATTCTGAATTGGATTCTTTAAAGAACCAGAGAGTATTGATTTCAGGAATTACTGTAGTTTACTTCCTGATTTGATTATAAAAGAGTAGATGTTTTAAAATTATTTCTAACTGCTATAAATTACATAAAGCTGAATGTTTAATAAGGAAGTTGCCTTTAGAAGAATTTCAGAATTGGATGGTGACCTAATTCATTACTTCTTCAAAGCTAATCTGTCACCAACTACTAACTTGAATCTTCAGTAACTGATTTTAAACTTCATGGTACAGATGTATTCACATGTTTGGAGCAATTTTTGACCCACAAATCCCATATAGATTTATACTTTGAAAAACTAGAATACCATAGTACCTACAGAGATTCACAATTCCAATGCTTCATGCCTCTCTGTAATAAATAATCAAATTCACTGTGCCTGAATTCATTGATACTGGTGCTTTTAATGCACTCGGAGCTACCAAGTACCTACCACTTGTATTGTTCCTGAAGGCGGTACCCGATAACCCCTTTTACCAAGGGACTCTAAAGTAATAACACCCTAAAAAAAAAAGTACAATTTTAGTTCAAGTCAAGATATTAACAAATGAAAATAATTGTGTGATTATACTTATTCTAAAAACAATAAACAGATCAATTGGCAGATCATTAAAAACTGTGTAAGGAGGGGAACATTCTCCTCTTGAAACAATAAACAAGTTTCCACATCTTCAGACTTGTAGTCTGGCAGACAGAGGGAAATAAGGCTTTCTTCTTAAAATGAAACATTTGTACTTTTCTTCCCATTTTCAGATGGCCTTTAATTGCACCAATTATACTCCAAACCTCACAGAACTTAATTTCTGCTTTTCAAAGCCTGTAGACACATCTAAACTTCCATCGTAATTCAATACTTGGCAGTAGTGTAATTTACTCTTGTATCGTCCGCAATCTGCTGAACACCTGACTTGCCCTTGTACCACGAACTGGGCAACTCGCTCTGCCCTGGCACTGCTGAGGCCCTGCTAAGGCAGTGCAGCAGAGCACACACTTGATTTACTGCAGCGCACAACTGTCATCACGCACTGAAGGGGACATACAAAAACCTACCCCCAAACCCAGAGCAGAGAAACTAGCTATACAAACAGAAACAATGTTTCTGATGATGGAGGCATTATATAAATGTTATATTAATCCTATGAGACTCAACCATAATAGCATGTTTGCAGCATGTGGAAAAGAATGAAACAATGACATGCAGCTAGTAAAATAAGCAATGCTACTTTAACCGTTTGTGGAACAAACAAATTACTTCAGAACCTGGAAGAACATGTGAAAAGTTGGAAAGATTAAAGCAAAAAATAAATACTTCTTTTATAAGATTAAACTGTATTAATCAAACTTAATTTGCAAAGCCATTTAATTTCATTTTCTAGATACTTTCAAAAGTAAATGGTCAAAAATACGCTAATGTGCCTTGGATTCTAAATATCAAGATGATAGGATATCAATACTTCACTTGCATGTTTAAACAGACCATTCACCATATCAGACACAGACACACATACTAAAACCTCCCTTAAAATTAGATCTGTCACCCATGATATCACTTAACAGGCACTTAAAAAAAGTCTTACTGATGCAATGTTAGCAACCCACAGATCTTTTCGTTTCTTGCAAGGTAGCACATTAAATAGCTGCGGAGAATGATTTGTGTCACACTAATTCAGATAGCATTTGCTTAAAAAGAAAGGGTTAAACAACTTTTGAGTTGCAGCTCTCCATCAGCAGTTGTACCCGGCCTAAACCTAAGCCACTCGGTGCCGTCAGTGACAGCCTGGCATGTCCAGGACATGGCCAGTTACATGCACCTATTGCCTTACTGCCCATTTTAGGTAAGTTGGATAAAAGGACACAGCAGGATCTGATCCCTCAAGCATGGAGAGACACAAACATGTTCACTATCCCAAGATGAGAGCTGGATGGCAGAGCAGAAAAACAGGAGTATTAATACTAGTTTGGGAAAGGGAACAGAGGAAGGAGGATGAGAAGTCCAACTGTAGGCAGCTGAAAATACCCCAAACCCCTCCAAAGTGGCACTTCCTGAACTCCATACTCACCTAGCTCTTGTTCTTCATGTCCATCCGTCAGAATTTAATTCCCCGCACTCTGAAGCCAACTCTGTCTCCAAGTAAAACTTGGGGGGTTTGCAGCCTCAAAGGATGAAGGCAAAAATATCCTTATTCTTGATTTTCACTGCCCTCAATTTTACCAGTTTTGCTGAGAAACTCTGAACTAGCTTGGGATTGTTTGCATATGTTAACAAGCTGAGTATAAAACATCTGTGCAAAAATTAGGCTTATGTACTTTAATACAATAATTAAGCTTAAGTTAGAAAAATTCATCTAAGTTAGAAAAGTTCACCTGTCTACAAGACGTAATCAGGTTTGTTCCAGCCTAGTCTTCCAGGAAAAAAGTGACTATTATATTTGGCTATGTTGACCACTACTGGGATTGAACAGAGGAAAAATAAATTCAACCATAAAATTACCATGTAAGGAGAGGGTGCATTATCATCTGAAACGCTGTAGAATGACACTTCAACTGGAAGAGTCATATGAGTAGGACAAAAGACTCCACTCGCTCCCACTTCCGCTGTGAAACCATCAACAACACCTAGTGGGTCTAAGCGGAAATTCAAGACAGACTCCTGGAAAATGAAAACGTACACAGTTTAGGTTGGAAGTGACTCACATATCATCTAACAAAACTAAACAGCAAATAAGCAGTTCATATAAGAATTTGAATCTTATAGTCTCAAAAAGTTTCTTTTACAGAAACTAAAACAAGTTTTAGTGCATTCTATTATGAACTTGCACATCACAATCAGACAGGAATTACCCACATTAATGCATTTTAAAAGGCAGAACAGAATAATAATAAAATACCACACGACTTATAGAGAATATGCAGTACCTCAAAGTTTCCCAGAAGGCTAAGACTTGTTACTGGTGGAGCACTAGAACTCAGAAATGGTTTCCCATGGCTCTCTGGATCACTGTCTCTGTTTATACATTGTTGAGGGCTATTTAAAAAGAAGACAGAATAAATATAAAGTACGAACACAATCTGCTTTTGTTTTCTAGGCATACACAGCTCTAGAATGCCACAGTCCTCTCCCATTCATGGAGCAGGCTCTCCGATATAAGGAGATTTCAGCATTCATCTCGGAAGAGAAGGGAGATTAGCCATCCCTAGCCTATGCTGGAGTCACCTAGGCATTTTTTCACACTGCTGACAACATAAAGCAGACAAATTCTTTCTTTCTGCTTGTCCAGCTGAGACAACTCTGAAATAACCTCATGTTGGAGAGAAATAAAATAACCAAATGTGGACATTTGTTTTCATACTTGATTTTTTTTGACAATTTAAAAAGATGGAAACCATACTTAAAATAAGATTATCTATTTTTGTTGCACACTGTCAGATAGTGATGTTGATTTAATGGATGAAAAAAAAAGCAGATCACTAAAGAAAATCTGACAAATCAATGTGCCATTTGGGGGGCTAAAATCTAGTGTCTGACCAATTGCAGCAAAATTTAAAAGTAATTATTTCAAAATAAGAATTATTTTGAAAAGCACTCCCATGTTCTGTCTCTATTAACTTGCTTTATTGCTGCATACAACTATGTATACACATTTTATCTCTAAGAAAATTCTCAAAGTTTCTCATAATTAAGATATACCTTCTTGCAGACAAACACTTCAATCGTAGCAGTGATGAGTCCAGATCAAAGCATCCAGACTGTGTTTTTCTTTGAGGAACCTCAAGAAGAAAAGAGCATATTAATTTGAACATTATCTTTATTGCAGGCACTAGTCTGAACGTGGCAAGAATTTTAATGACATTACAAAATTATAAAAACAAGGCAGAAAAATAATTTTTACACATTCTAAATTTAATGAAGAAAATTCTTAGATTTTTTTTTACACCAGTAGATTACTTAAGATCTTGTTTTTACACCAGTACTTTTTTTTCCACACCAGTACTGTAAATTCTGATTAACAAGGGACTACTTACAAACACCAAAATTGAAATCTGCTCAACAGACAGTAAACAGTCAGAAGTTTCCAGAAGAATACAAAACTTCAACAACAAATACTAACTCTACTCCAAAAACCGTTGTCCCATTCATTTAAGAAACTGTACATCTCTTTGGAATAACACAGAATATTAAACGTAAGTTGTATTAATTTCTACCAGAAACCTCCAAAAACACAACATGCTTTATAAATGCATCAAATAAATATTTATGTTGATTACTGTATATCAGTTACTACTTTTACATTCTTAATCGGGACTCTTTTGTTTTGCAAGTCCCAAATAACATACCAAAAACTGTTCTTTCCCTAGGTGTGTCCATCTTGTCATAGCAGTTTTATATTACCTAATCAGTCAATCATCAAACCCTCTCATGCTCTAAAACAACACCAAAGCATTATTTGCTATAGAACTTTCTAATATCAACTTTTGTTACTCATCAACAACTCTCTAAAATTTTCATTCCTAGAATTATCATTCAACTCCATTTGAGTACTGACTCTCAAATTTCTACTAGCAAGAGTATTCATTCTATGGTACTAAAAGTAAATATAAACAGTTCATCTAAACATTTCATCAAATTTTCTTAATACACAGGTATTAAAAGAATAAAATATTTTCTCTCATTTAAAAGTTAATTTCAATAACTGCTTACAGGACTTGAAAGTAGAGGCAATCCAGTTCTGGGATGAAAAGCCTTTGTTAAAGTTCCATCCAAGGATCGAAAATTGTGTTTCCGACATATACTTGTGTTTTTGAGAGATGGTGTTTTCTGTGAGCAAAACAAATTACTTAATGGGACATTTCAAGGGCTGATCAGGCTAATACTTGGCTTGCTTTAGCAGGAAAGAAATACTTCTGAACCAGGTGAATCGCATCACATTTAATGTAATATTCTGAAGAAGACTCCTTTTGACTCTGTCTACAATTACTCAAGATTGTTCACTTTTTAATCACCACATACCACATTCAGACAGTGGCACATTTATAAAGAGCAGGATGTCTAATTACCTCTGGAAACTATCATTAATAATGCAATTACAGGAAGTAGAATGAGACAATGTTCTTCTAAGTGTTAAACATATAATTAAGAATGCGTGTGTACAGATTGATACAGGGACAAACTTCACTTCAACCTCAAAACAGACAACAGTGCCACGCTGTTTTATATGAAGTCAGACAAAAACTTCCTCTTTATACTGATTCTTAGCAGATCCTGAATACACTCACAAATTATCTAATAGCAGCCAAGGCATTTACTACTTTTAGTCATGTATTTACCTGCACATCTGGGCTCTTTAGCCGTTCACATTTTGCTAAGCAGTCTTCTATAGATTTCTTCTGACAAGTGCTTTGTAAACCAAGGCCTACTGGGTCTTCATTCTCATCATGTGTAGTTTTTGTTTTATCCTGTTTGTTTCTGCTTTTGAAACTATCATGGTCTTTATTTAAATAGTTTTCAATACTAATGAGTTGAGTATTTTGCTCATAAATATTTGCTTTTTTTGAGTCTCTGTCTAAACATTTGAGCTCATTTTTGTGCAAAAAGCCAGATGCCTGCATCACAGTTGCTTTTTTTGTACCTTCAAGTATTCTGCATTTATCTATCTGTAAATTGTTAAAACTGTCCACGTTGCTGTTCTCACTAATGACTGCTCTTTCTTTAAGTTTATTTGTGCAAATCTGTTCATCAATGCCGCTGAAATTTGAACATTGTTTAACTCTATTGGTTGTTTGGTCTTTCTGTGCATAACCAGAATGTATCATTTCCAATTTATCTGGCAATTCAGATTTATTTTCTTTAACACAAGATGATGATGCATGCATGTTAATAAACGAATGAGAAGTTTTATTTGAAGTCTGATGAAATGCATTTTGGACAGCTTCACTTGGTTTTTCTAAAAGCAATTTTCTTCTTGCTTGGAGTTTCTGAGAAATCTTCAACTCACCATCAAGTCTAGAAGGACTAACAGGAGTATCAAGTGTTTTCAGCCTTGATTTACTGTTATCTTCTATCAAAGAAAAATCTGTTTTAGCAAAACAAACAGAAGACTTTTCCTTGCCTTTCTTCAGCAAATTTTCATCTTCGTATGTACTTCGGAAAATTTTTGGAGAAACTGGGCTAGTTTCCTGCACTTTGAAAGGATGTCCAGCAAGATGAGAAGTAGCTGGATCACAATGAATGAGGTGCTGGGCAATCCTTGCTATCACTTCCTGCCGTTCCTGAAGCAGGGAACCTATCAAAGGATTGCCCTCTCCTACAGCCTGACGGCCACAGTGGCTCACTGCAGTATGAGGATCAACCAGCATCATCTCTGGTATTGCTCTAGTTTTGCCTTCACCACCATCATCTGGTATTGCATTATCTAAGTTGGCCACAGGAACAGCGGAGGTTTCGTTGCCTTTCCTTGGCAAGTTCTCATCTTCGTAAGTACTCCGAAAAGCTTTTGATGCAGCTGAAGTGGTTTCACGTAGGTTGAATGGATGGCCATTAACTTGAGAAGTAGCTGGATCACAGTGAATCAAGTGCTGAGCAATTCTTGCTATGACTTCTTGTCGCTCCTGAAGTAAAGAGCCTATCAGAGGATTGTTTTCTCCTGTGGACTGACGAGAACATTGACTATTTGAAACACGGGAATCAACCAAGGAAAAGGATTTAAAAGTTCTCACAGATATTTCATGAGCTTGTGTCTTACTGTCTCCCGTAGCATTATAGCACTGAACTCTAGACTGTGATGCTCCAAAGTCAGATCCAAGACCAGCAGGTGGATATAGTTTTAAATTTCTGATAGATGTAGTAAATTCAGGCGACTTTTTTACATTAAGCAGGCCCTCAGGTGTCATTGTCCATGTTTGTTTCCCACACACGCGCTGTGAACTAGACGTACTGCATTGTTCTGCTGCAACAGAATCACTGGGCTGATGTAATTTGTGCTCTTGCATCCTCTTCTCATAAAAACTAAGGTTGGTGTGAATACTACATGTCAAAACCGGGTAGTTAGATTGTCTAGGCAAGGACTGGACGCTGACTTTCAAGGCCACATTGTGAGAAACATTAGGAACAGGAAATACGTGTTCAGTTGGTGTCTGGGAGAATGTCCATTGCAGGTCTACATCTGCAGCACTTACTCTGAAACAACAGAAGGGTGTTTTTACCAAAATATCTAAATAAAAAGTCTTTAGCAATCTACTTCATACCACCAAATTCTAAGAAAAAGCATTAAAGACACCAGTGACTCTCATACTTTGCAAGGTACATGAACTACATATAACCATCAGAAAATGCAGCCCAACAACATGCATCTTCTAAAAGCAAACAGGAAAACAGGTGGAAAAAAAAATTAAGGCAAGTTGCAAAAACCTGAAGACAGTAAACAATTATTTCTGTCCTAGACCTACCTGTACAGAATGTTACGAGGAACAGCACCGTGTGAAACACTCAGCCAAGCGCTTAACTGAGAGAAGAAAACGAAAGACCGAACAGCCAGTAAAAGCGTCTTCTCTTCAATAAATCGATCTCCACTTCTAAAATACATCAGAAGAAACAAGTAGATGTTGGTAAAAACATTCACAGAGAATTAAATTTAACAAAATCAAACATTCTTTCATGACAGGATCTGTTTCTGTCCTTGTTTCTTTTTCTACTTGCTTCCTCAGTTTTGATGGGTAAATAGCCATTTTCTTAGATCAATCAAAATGGTAAGGAACCAATTTAAAAGCACTAAGAAGCTAGTTTAAGAAGTTCAAAATGGCGAGATTCTTGCAACCATCAGCTAATCACAATATCCAACTTACTGTCGAGGAACTGGTTCCAAAATCCACCTTTCTAACAACAATGCATCTTGTTTGATTGCAGGATCATTTAAATCATTCCCCTCAGTGTTAGGCCCTTCATCACTATAGCAACAGTCTGGAAGTAGCATCACTTCTACCATGATTGGAATATTGTTTTTCCACAGTAGCATAACCTCAGATCTGGTTCGCCTAGCTTGACGGCACTGAGGGAAAGAAAACATGTCAACACATGCAAGCCATAAAAGTACTAGCTAGATTCAAGTCTATTTTAAAAAATATGTTTTGAAGTTTTGGGAAAGTGAAAGAGTCAAATCCTGTAGACAATGTTTTACCAAATCACAGGTAAGATCCAGGGGATACCAAATGATAAATAATTAACAAATCCACTATGGTTGCAGTTTGGGCAACTTCTGTGCAGACTAAGAATTAATATAAAACATTTCCCCAATCATCACCCTTTCCTGCTTGAATGGCAACTTAAATTCCCACAGCACTTAGGATCTTTTCCTTGAGATCCTGGATGCTCCAACCTTACTCCAAAACACTTGCCTAGTTAAATTTGATCATATTCCTGGTTTGGGATCTAAACTTCCAATTACTGAACTTTTCAAGACTACTTAGAAAAGCAAAAAGTGTAAGTCAGCCTACACTTAAAAAAAGAAGATTAAGAATGCTAAATATAGTGCTTGAAATTTTGCATAATAAAGATTCAAATGGGTACTGTATTTAGACAGTCTTACAGAAGTTTATATTCAAGGATAAAAGTCCTAATGATCTCTCATTTTAAGGAGATCTATTATTAGTACTGTACTGAGTTACATACTTGTTTAAACACAGAAATGACAAAGTAATTGTTATTCAGCGCTTAACTGTGAGTTTGCTAGGGAGTTTCTCAGCTGATCTTAATCACGATAGCAGGGAGGTACTCCATGTTATTTATAATAAAACAGATATCATCATCATACCTGAGCCAGTTTGTCGCTGCATTCATGCTTAGATGTTGGTGGCTGACTTGATTGTGCTGGAGGGCAATGAAAACCCTCCGTTCTACCCTTTATAGAATGTTCGGGTGTTCGACCTTCAGTAATCAGCAAGGCCAAGGAGACCAGGAACTCCTCAGCTTCGTATTCAAAGTATTCATCTAAAGTATCTGTCATTTCAAAAAGACAAAAAAAAAATGACCTATGCCATATAACAATGCTGCATAACAAGTAATTAACAGTTGGCTGTCTCTACACTTCATTTTAATTTATACTTGAAACACTGACTAGGTAAAATGGATGCTCATATCAGATGACTGCACTCCTACAGGACTCAAATTATTCTATCATCATAATATTTATCTTTGTTACTTTCATACAAGCAAAGTTTCAAACACTAACGAAAACACCTCATGTAGTATCTGCTCAACTACACAACTTCAATGCTGTTAATAAATAATTGTTTGTGTTGTCAACCACAGCTGAATCACAGTTTAAAAAAAAAGCGTGGATTTTAGTCAGGAAAGGCTAATGGCAGCATGACTTGACATCATTAACGTCATGTGACAGAAATAAAGAGAAGCCACAATACATAAGGCATTTAAAATTGAATAGGAAAAAAATAGAAGAGTTACTTCTACAGGGAAAAGTGGGACACAATGTTCTTTAAGATTTGTATTGTGAATTCCTCCTGCTCAGAGCAGCGGTTACTTAAGAGAGCTCCATTTTTAGTTAACATTACCAGCGTTCACAGAGAAAAGGTTCACGAGGAACATACAGACTATCCATTGTTCTGTACAATGTTCTGTCCTAACTAGCACAAAGAATTAAAACTCAACAAGTCTCAGCAGAGAAGCAGCAGCTGGCCTTGCTCTTCGTAGATTGCCCCGACACACTCAGTGCCAGCAGGATGCAACTCTCCCCTTGCCCTGTGGTACTTTGGAGAGTCTCCCGCTCCCTCGTCATGAGGATGTCACACATCTTTCACACAGATCCCAGTGTAACCAGATCATATCAGTCCTTGTGTGCTCGTATATACTGAAGTATCAAAATGATTTCGTTACTCAAGAGTTAACAAAAAAAAAAAAAAAAAAAAAAACTTCCCAGACTATAAAGCTATATTCAAAGTCTCCTTTAAGAGCAGGGAAGAAAAGGAGGTAGATAGAAGCTTGGCAGAGAAGCTTTATGTCTGTGTCTTTATGCTTCGGGGGAACAAAAACACAGGACCTCCTCCTAACTGTAGCTTAAGTTTCCTATGTTATCCAACACAATAGAAATAACAATAGGCACAGAATTAATTTCTATCCACAGCTATTTTGATTACCATGCATAAAATAGCTTTCCACTCAGAAAAAAATATCAGAAGACCTTTTTTGTCTACGTTCCATAGAACCCCACCATTTAACTAACATGGTAAGGGGCAGACTTGAGAGATCTATGTAAAAAGAAAAAAGGATGCATTCAACAAAAATTCCAATTAAGTGTGCAATTACCCGCTTATGCAAGTTGTGAAGTGTGTAAAACCAGCATTTGCACGTACATACTTGCCCAGCCCAGGCTTGCACATCCTGGCCCCCAGGGCTGCTAGACTATTTGGGGAGCTGCATGAGGTTAAGCAGCAAAGTGAGCCTACTAGCAGAAGGTTCAGTTTGCTATACAGGAGCCTACATTTTTATGCGTTTTTCCCCACACATTCTTAGCTGGGGGGAAGCTAAGGAACACACGTTTCCTACAGGCAAGCACCAGGGATGAGAGCAGGGCTCGGGGCGCTCACGTGCAGCGTGCACGCGACCTCAGTGACCTACACACTCCTGCGGGCAGCAGGAAGGGGTTATAACCCAACCCTCCTTCCTATGCATCACTGCACCCTTCGCACGTGCACAGCCCATACGACACCTGGGAACACGGCACGGCCCACGCAGCCCCGGCCTCTGACCGCTGCCGCGAGGAGGTGCCGCCTGCCGCACTGCCCCAGCCCCGCGGAGCAGGGGAAGAGCCTTTGTGGAACAGCAGCCCCCTCCCGGGCCCTTCCCGCAGGAGCAGGACGGACTGGCCCGTCTGCAGCGCTGCCCAGGGGCGGCGAGGGGCACGAAGCCTCCCAGAGCAGCCAGCTGCTGCCAAGCACCTCATGTGGCCGCGGGCTGCAGGGAAGCCGGGGCAGGCCACGGCAGGGATGAATTACCCTGGAGGGCCCCATATGGCACATGAACTATATGTTAAATCATCTGGCACGAGTTAAAATGGCCATTCATCTGACAGATGACAGAAAATTACCAATAAAGCGTGCCTGAAAGATTAAAGGAGCAGTAAATAACAAAGAGGACACGCCACTTGCGTAGCAATACGAGTCACCCACAAAATTAGGCCCTGCATTTTCTTTTTTTCCAGCTAGAAGGCTGGTCAACAATAGGGAAGACATAATTGTAGAATAGGGAAATAAGAGGTGGAAAAATTCACAAAATGGTTTAGATACTATAACTGACAAAAAATAATGTGCAGTATTATCCTGCTGCCAATACAAGCATCATGCTCATCCTTGAGTGTCCAAAGGTCAGGGCTACTTCAATAAAGGAGGTCGCACTGGCAAAGATCACTATTGAAATACTTGGACTCTGATGTAGGACCTGAGAAAGTCTAGGAAGTGTTCAGCAAGAGTTACAAGAATTTAAACAAAAATTGCCTCAGGATTATCAGACTATGCAGAAGGGGAAAGGAGACATCTTCAGAAAGTCTTTGAGAAATTCTGTTTAGTTAAAATATGAAAAAAAAGAAAACAGTTTTCAAGAAAAAGGTAAAGAGCTTTGATCAAGATCTGCAAGTGCTTACGCAAACAGATCATATCTAAGTCAAACATTTTCTTACTGTAACAGAAAAGTGCAGATTAAGAGGTGATACCTGAGATTTACACGAGAAAAAAAAAATAAATGGCAAGGAACAGTAAAACAGACATGACCTTTACCTAACATCAACTTACCACACAAAGCTCTCTTTTATACAAGGAATCTATATTTGATCAGCAGCTTTTGGCCTTGACATAAATTAATAAATGCAATCTACTACCTGAGCGGTTATGTATAGCTGGATAGGTTCAATTCGAAGAAGAAAGGAGAGAAAAGGAAAGCCAGAGGGAGGGAGGGGGGAAGAGAGAGAGAAAAAGAGAGAGAGGGAGAGAGAGAGAGAGAGAGAAGATTCTGTCTTTTTGCATTAAAAATATTACAAAATTTATATTACACGCTTGAAATATTCATCCTTTTCACAGGTATTCAGCACCACAAGCTGACTTCATGAGCTGTATAGCGTTTAAAAATCTTCAAAAGCAACACCCAACTAATGAGTAAGGAAGGTTTAAAAAAAAGAAAATTGAAGAATCATTACTTAAGATATAGAATACATAAGTGATAGTATTTTTTATGAAGTTAAAACTTATTTAAAGTTTAACGTGCAAACACTGCCTATCCTTCTGTATAGACTATCCCTTATGCTTTATTTTTATTATATAAATCTTAAGTTTAGCATTAAGGGAAGTACTATTTCAAAAGTAAACAACTTCCCATCCTAAAGATGGAAAAGAAGATCCAAACAGCTGGAAAGACATATTTGTATTGGCTGCAGTTAAAAATATGATGTCATTTCAAAATTAAAACTGCATCCCAGTTTGAGAAACACTAAGTATTGAACTAGAAAATACTACAGTTTTCATAACAGCATTACAAAGATAGGGATAACAACTTAAAATTATGTCAACAATATAACAAGCAAGACATTTGATTTTTTAATTATTATTTTTAAACCACAAAAAGCAATCAGCACTAAGAAATAGGTTTTTATATAAAGTTCATGTGGAACCCTGTCCTTTTTTTAGCTCCTCTTGATGTGTATAATATATAGCAACCTTTAATAGTTTTTACAGAGGAAAATATTTTAAGTATTGAGAAGTCTGGCAATTGTTCCTAAGACACAATAGACAAAATAGGCAGATGATGCAAGTTGATGTAATTGAGGACAAGGGTGGGAAGACATTTATAGACACAGTAAACTCAGTGTTTAGTTAGAAAGAAAAGTCTGTATGTGTACTGTAATAATTTGCTTTTGTGTATGAGTTGGCCATGTTTAAGGCACCCATCACATACTGTGCATAAAATAATACTATAATCTGATTAAACAGATACGATTATTACTCTTTTTCAATTGCACATGCAAGTATATAATACAAAAAAATATATACTCCAGCAATAGGATGTATAGGAACTACAGTAATTACCACCTTTAATCAATAAATTGAAAGTAATGATTACTGACCAACACATTACAAGAGAGAGAGGTGATAAAATTCTAAGAAGGAAAAACTATGATTTAGTTTCATTACCTTATTATTCCAAAAAGTAATTTAATGGTAGTTCTAGTTTTAAAAACTACAGCAAGGATTGAAGAAACTACAGTAAGGAAACAAAGCACAATATAAACATTTGACTAAGAGCTTC
The DNA here is from genome assembly GCA_013389825.1 of Crypturellus undulatus. Classification (NCBI taxonomy): domain Eukaryota; kingdom Metazoa; phylum Chordata; class Aves; order Tinamiformes; family Tinamidae; genus Crypturellus; species Crypturellus undulatus. The sequence continues at coordinate 2,574,998 of VWPW01013336.1, forward strand.
TCTTTTGGAATTAGAAACATCTATAGATGGTCCAGTTCACTAATCCCATGTTGTGCTTCACTTCAAAGAAAGTTGCCCTTGTACCTCAGGAATTCCTGATTTTCTGAATGAACAGTCATGTTGTGCCTGCATATTACAAACCTGTAATTATATCTGAAGTCACACAGTTCAAAAGCCTTCCAGGATGAAGAACTCAAGCACAACTTAAACTATCAAGAGCCAAAGTCATGAGCCAACCTCTTTCATTCAAGAAACTAGCTATTAGCTAAGTTTACTTGTAATCAAGCAAATGCAATGCACTTTTCACCCCAGCTTCATCATCATAGCTTAGGAGCAATCACCATATCTTAGGAGTAATTCTTACATGGATTTTGCTCACACTGACCCTTGTCTTGGAGTGCCAGACATCTGTAACCTTAGGAACCATGATAACCATTATGAAAATGTCAGCCAAAGTCCATTACCTTATCCTACTCTTACCAACTCCTTATACTTTTTAGGGTATAGAACTGAACCACTACCCATCACAACAGTCCAGCTGCTGGCAGGACATGATGGCAGGGGAGTATTTAATTAGGGCTGAAACATATCTGCTATTGTTGGAAGAAAACTAATTATAAGCTATAAAAAGTGCGGGACCTACTTAGCTCTGCATAGAAGAATCAGAAGAAAATCAACTGCTTTCATGCCATTAAACTAGTTCATAATTAGAAAAACAAAATGAAACACATAATCTGATGAGAAAAAGAAGAAAAAATAAGACACAGCTACACTGTAACTGGTGAAATTACTCAAGTCTAGAGCAGCAGGAATCAGTCAACACAGTTTCCATGTTCAGCTCCAGACTGCAACAGTGCAGCAATTTCCCCCCACCTGTGCCTCACAATATCCAAACTACTCGAGTCTATTTTACAGTAAGTGAACTTATCAAAAAGGCTAGAAAAAAAATACAACTTAAATAATGATTTTTATTAAAACTTCTTCAAAGTCAAATGGTTGAATAAGTAGAAACAAAAAAAATCTGGGTGAGGAAAATGAGTTTCCTTCACTGAAAGGTTAGGCTGAGAACTGAGTGGGAGGCAGCGCAGGCGACGCGGGCGGCCCAGGCTGCTTCCAGACGTGCCCTCACGCACAGGGCTCGCCCCTGCGGGACTCTCCTTCCAACTGCAGCTTTCTATTTTTACCTAGTGACATCACTGCAACCTGCTTTTTAATTCTTTTTTTGGCTTTAAACTGAATTCTAGTTGCAATATGCATTGGAATGCATATGACATTTTATGAGGTAATACACTGAAGGACTTGTCACTAGACAACACATTTAAACTAAACTTAGGGAAAAAGGTTTCAAAGTTTATTTTTATATGTTTGTTTTTTTCTGGTTTAAGTATTTATTTCCATATCAGAAGAAGTACGCAATAAGGCCTACCCAAAATACAGCACTACAGCTTAAGTTGCATAACAAGTGTCACACTCCCCTCAATATCAAGAGTTTTTATTCAGAAACATGTTTAGAGTCATTTTGATCTTTGTATGTTTTCTCTCCATTGGACAACCAAATGGAAGACTCAAGAGTAAACACCGTATGCCAGGTTATTGTGTGCCTGCAGAACACTCAACAGTGCCCATTCCCGCTCAGGTTAGAGCGGGGCTCACCTCACATCACAGTCAGCTTAATGTGAGACTACATCCTACATGTTGGGTCTGGGGAGATGAAAGAACTGGGGAAGATGACAGCAGATCAAGGCAGTATAGAAAATTTGAAATAAATAGAAAGTTCCATACATTTTATAGGCCTTAGGATGTTTTCTAGAAAAGTCATCAGGCATTAAAGAAGTAAATTTGCAGCAGTAATTTCTGTATGGATTTTTTTATACATGTCCATTCACACTTCCTTCAGAGGGTTTCAGCAAGGCTGCTTCCATAGCCAAAACACTTTGGAAATTATGACCACAGGTGACCCACTGCAGTACTGTTACTCTCTCCAATTCAAAAACCAACTTGAAGAGCAACTATGAGACTGATGACAAGCAGACTGAAGCCTTTCTTAGACTTACTCGATTTTATCTTCGCTCTAAATATCCCAATACAGTAGCTCCAGATCTGTGCTTTCATTTCAAAGTAAGCCTAGAAAGTACATATATATTTAAAGTGAAAAGGGGCATGAAAAAAGGGCTAAGGGCACCTCCTTCTGAAGACCTATCTTCTGTATAACCGGTGCAGTAATTGAGTACTGGGTGGTCTAACACTGTTCAGAAATCAAGATATCCCTGTCACTAAACAGATTGACAGTACCAATGTATTAAATCTTAACAGTGATTGTGGATGCAGTGATTATATTCTATAATACATAAATAAAAAAGCATACCTGAAATGTTGAAGCCCTCAAGACTCACAGGAACAGACCTAAGACCTGTCCTTAATATATTTAAGGATATCCAGCTTGACAAAGGTTCAACTATTTGCAGACTTCTGCAAAATTTTATACAAAGATTTGTTTAAAGATGTAAAACAGCAATTTGTGATAATAAATCAGTCTCACGTGTTACTGGAAGAAAGCACTGGCTTGCTGTTTAAAACAAATCTACAAGAGGTATGTCAACAGTTATGAGAACTGCCAGAGCAGGCCTTTACTTAAAGCACTGTATTTGTTTGCATCCGGTGCTGTCAAGATTGTTGTCAACATGTTATTCAGCCCTTTGCTCCTCTTTAGCTCACCACCTTTACCATACATTTAAGCACCTTTAAGAACAACATTCTTGTCTTCGGCATGTCTAACCCCAAAGAGCATGTCGGTTTCTAAACTTCCCCCACTAACTTTAAAAATAATGTCTTGCATATTTCAACATCTTTCTCCTCATTACTGGACTTGAAACTTCCACAGTATACTTAAGTGCCTTTTTGCTTATTTCACTAAGAACACCGATGAAACGGCATTTCTTTTCTGAAGAGAAGTGTAAATGATTGAGTGAATGGCTTGGAAGTGTCATCAAGGGGCAGAACAGTAATGGGAGCAAATGAAACCACTGATGGGGAAGCTGCCTCAGCTTAGTGTGAGCACAGGTTCCATATCCTTCTGCAAAACACCAGATACAGGCTGATGGTTTTCCTCCCTATGATCATTGCAGGGAAAAGAGCAGTTACTTCATGTGACATTTCCTTCAGACCACAGTCAGACCTGAAAATAAGCCAGACAGAATCCGAGATGTGCACTGTGAAAGTAAGACATCTAACCTGACTTGGAATTGGCAGGGATGCCACAGCCATTAGAGTTACAGATAATCATGTCTTGGAGAAGGAAGAAAAAAAATCCTAGACTCTGCCAATCTTAATTAAACACTCAGCCTTCAACACAGATGTCAGTCTACAAAACTTTTAACAGTCAGTAGCTAAACACCCTCATCTTCACTTTAAATCTACAGAATTAAATCTACAGAATTAAAAAATCTTGGATTTGGGTATCTTTGCATTTTATAATATTTTTAAACTTTGACATCAGGAACAAGCTACTTAAAACTTCTACAGGAAACTCAGTGTTAGACACCACTAGTTTATCCTGCCTACTTTTTCCCTCTTTAAAAATGTCCTTTTTTCAATGCAAATAAAGATATAGGAAGGCAGTTTCCAAAGATTACTGTGAAACCTCTAAAGCTTGTTGAGACTCTCCTCAAAGTTAGCATATTAAAAACAAATACTGTAATTTCTAATTTTTTTTGTGGAGTATCTTAAAACAAAATAATCCTGGTAAGCCAAGGTATGTATGTGAGGGTGAATCTAATTTGGGGAGAAAGAAACATTTATGATCTAACAAAATTTGGGAGAAAGCATTCTATTCTACTAAAGGCAACAGGAAAACTGAGGCCTCCCCTATGTCAATAACCCGACATTTTTTTCCATGGCAGGCATTTTGATCACCTCCTAGGTGTCCTGTATTATTATTAGCATTACAATATTGGCAAGAGTACAGAAGACGGGCTATCTACATTATACCAGTGCAGGGCTCTGCACTGTAATCCAAAAGCACTACCTCTGTTATGGACACACAGCAAGTCAGCTTCATACATTCTGCTGTTTTAATGTAAGCTATAAAATCATCCTTTAAATATTATGAATGAATATAAAGTGTTGAGCATGGTAGTATTTTGTATCCAGTTCAGCTGATATTCTTGGCTCACTTAACGTGGTATCTAGATTGTTTCAAAATAAATTGGCTTTATTTTTGAACTCCAGAAAAAAAGGAAAAACAAAGACTATAGAGTTTTCCACAATGCTTAAAATATGCCAGGAAATAAAACACTACAACTGCCTGAGGAGTAAGGCACCTTTAATTGAATCCAAGCCATCAGAAGTTATTTCCAGTGTCTAGCCTCATTTCATCTGTGCCAAGTACAGAACAGTTTGACAGTTGCAGGTTTTGGTCTTCTTTGCATTTGTGCAGTCCGAAGAATCATCAGAAACCAAGATGCACAATATCTATCTTATTATAGCTCAGAATTACTTTAATATTTTTAAAAGCCCACACTACTGAAACTCTAGAACATCTTGATCTTGTCAGGTTTCCCCTCGCCCCTTCTTGGAAAGTAATTTTTTAAAAGTCAGGTTCACTTCAGCACTGAAATTTAACTGACATACTTGTTTACTTACAAGATATAAATGTCTCCTTTCCCTCTCCTCCTCATTTAACCAACTCAATATGGTTATATTTAAATTTTGAAGGGTATTTTAAGTATTCGAGCCACTAAATCCCCTAACAGAACCCAAAGAGTTTACAGCAATATTCTAAAGTGCTAAAATGAACACTATTAGAGCAAGAATAATAGTGATGTACCCATAACGTGTCTGTTCAAAACAATTCTCGCTCCTCAAGGGAAAAAGTGAGTCCATGGATGACTGAGCAGTTGTTGGCACCATGTGAAAACAGGCCCTGCGAAGGCCACCGTGCGCAAGGAGCCCTGCGCGGCTCTGACCTCGACTCACCCAGCAGCCCTGGCCTCCGCTCAGGGTTTATTGGTTGCACGTGTGTTTTGTAACACCCTGTACTGCATATTCTTAGAACATACTTTCCAGAGAACCCAAGGAACAGGGCTCACCCTTCCCCTTCCTCCACCACTTTCAAACCAGACTTATTAGCAAGCAGTATCAGCCTGCCGCTTATGATAAAATAGCAGTTTTATAATACTTGAGGATCCAAGCTCTGCATTTGCAGGCCTTTAACATCACGGGATCTGTGTATCAAAATACAGAGCAAAAAAAAACGTTAGGGAGGAAAAAAAACAGCACACTGCAAGAATGGCATGAAAACAAGCAACATATGAAAGAATAAAATTTTTTTATCTAGTCAAAGCCCAAGATCCTTCATGACCTCTTTTGTATTTTACACACAAAAAAATCCTGACACAAACAGATAAATAAAACCGAGTCTAGTTTCCTCCTCCTTTATAATTTTTCAATAAATATATATTTATCACAAATGTTTATTTAACCAAAAGTACACATCGAGGAGAAAAAGCAAGTTATAGAGCATCAAAAAATGTATTAATTCACAAAGTCATACTTAACAGAAACTTAGAACAGAAGATGCCAAAATTACTTTCTTCTACAAAAAAATTCCTCCAAGGTTTCCGCAGCTTAGAAATTCCAAAAACTCAGTATCTGTAACACATCAGCTGCTAACACAATTTGGTCAATACTTAGGATTCACCAACTTGTCAGTTTTAATAGATATAAATTATCATGAATGTTTAAGCAAAGCATCAAAGAAGCTCCATCCCACAAACATTAAATGAAAAGCACCTGAAAGCAGTATTTGGTCTGTCACCCCTTTGTTAACAAAGAAATGTATAAAAATGATGTGAAAGAGAAAAAAAAAAAAAAAAAAAAAAAAGAGAGAGAGAGAGAGAGAGAGAGAATAGTGCACAAAAACACCCACTTATCAAGTAATAAAGTAATAACCATGCATGATTCTGTTTGAGGGACAGGATCTCTTTTAAAAATATATATAAATAATAAAGAAGAATGAAAAGACTATAACCAAAAAACATTTTAAGCTAACATTTAGGAATATATAAATACACTGACTTACTGTAAACAGCTGTTGTTTACAATCAGTTATTTTCAAGAAATAATAAAGAAATATTCACAAGATTTTTAATATAAAAATAAAATGTTTCATCATTTAAATCAGTGTCTGAAGAGGGTTCTGTGGAAAGAACCAGAATCTGACATAGGAATCGGGAAAAACAACATGCCCTCTTTATCCGCAGGAAAGTGTGCAGAGCGAGCTCGGTACACCCTTCCTGCTGGGTTCAGTGTCCTGTAAGCGATCCCTAGGAAACAGCACTTAGCGAATGAATAAAGCACAGGAACATACTAGGTATGTACTTTCCTATCCTTTGGACAGTGCCTGCCCTCCTGAATATGCTTCTGGAAGACTGGCGATGACATGGTTGGGGTCACTGTCACCAAGCATCCCCTACCACGCACAGGAAAGCCCCACAGGATCCCTCAGCTACCTCACCGAAATGGCAGGCGCAGAGGAACCACGAACGCAGTGCACACCGCCTGCACGCTGGTCACTGTGCATTGGACATGGACACTTCCCACAGGATAATCCACAATTCCATGCATTATCGCTGTACATCTTACAATCAGATCTGCAAATCCTATGCTGATGTTCCTGTGGGCCATGAAGTTCCTGCCCAGCGAGGCCTACACAAGAACTGGCTTTCAGTATCCAGAGCGGCAGGGTTTAGGGTGTACTGTGTCTCCACACGCCTACGGAACCAGTCTGGCTGGTCTGCGCCTCCTGGGGCACTCAGGAGTCCATGGGCTACTACACACAGGAAGGTAACAGCATGTCCTCTGAATACAACTCCCCTCTTCCAAAGCACTGCGGGATTAACAGCCAGATTTCACCCATTCTAATGCAAATTTGACACCAGCATATAAATACAGCTGTAAGACAAAAAAAGTATGTTGTCTGACCACATCCTTTCAGAGAAATAGCCCTTTTATTTTCTTCTAACTATTCAAGGAAAAAAATGTATAAAACTTAGATTTCTGATAAACTCATTCCAAGTTGTAACTACGGTGAAAAAAATCTCCTGCCAGTTCTCATCTCTGGGTGTAGGCAGAGTCCAGGAGAAGACCACCGAGCTGTGAGCTAGCAGAGAACAGTACCTCATCTGCCTGCTCTGGGAAATATCAGTGGTGCCCATAAAACTCCTCATGGAATTAATCACCAAAATGCACGAAGAAGAGAAAACATAATGCCTCATCAACATTCAAAAGTACCTATAAAAAGTACATGCAAAGAGGAAAGCACACAGAACTGTCATCCAGCAGGATATCATATTTTCTTGTCTCTTTTGATTGTCATCCATCTTTTTGCATTTCTCTGACGAGATCTTCTTTCATAACAAGCAAACTATTTTTCTCCACTTTCAAGATCTTCCATGGTTTCCACGACCTGAAATCATTAGCCTACAAAAGCACTTTCAGCTATCATATCCTATATGATATTTTGAATTTAAGTAGGTGGTACAGGTATGGCAGCGCAACTTGGCTATATAATACAAGAAAAATAATACCAACTCACACTAAGGGTCCTTCTAACATCCTGCTTACAGCACCCAAAGACCTTTGCAAAAGGAGGACAACATCAGCCTGCTGCAGTACGGCTCCAGCACACTCTTTCAGCTTCCAACAATTTGCAGAAGATTCACAGTTCTCCTTTTTCTCATCAAAGAGGCAGAGAATTCCTAGCATCCAGAGCCCCAGAGCACCCACCACAGGTGCTCATTCTCCACAAGCAACATTCCCCTTCCTCCAGAGAGGATGGAGGTCTGGCTCACATCTAAGTTAGCTTGAAGGCCATGTCCATTCCATGAGCTACAGGTTCCACCTTGCTTCTTTACACCGTATGCAGGCCAAAAACATTCCCATGCCCTCCACTGCAATCCCATTCTGGTTATAGTAATCCAATTTTCACGTCAGGCTAAGTGACGAGGATTCTAATGGATTATAAACTTTTGTATTTAAGCTGTAAGGAATTTTAAGTATACAGTACTTGACATCTTCTTTTAGAAAGATCTTATAGGAACTAAAACAGGCAAGGCTTCTAGGAATTCATATCCACATTCTCTTAGTCTATGTTTTCTCTTCCAGCTGGTATGCTTTGCCATTTAAAGTTTATTTTATAGCTGTAACGCCAACAAGTCATCTTCAGTTCCGTAAACTTTCCTATAACCAGAAAAATGTGTAGGTTGCCATGGGAACAGTAAGGCACTGCGAGGTCAGGATGCAGAAGACTTGCCTTGTTCTGGCTGATCGTTTGTATCAGAAGTTGAAGCATCTGTTATTAACCATCAATAATCTGCATTGCTATCAGTGGTATACTTGCTATTTCAGCTTGTAGAATAAACTGCTGCACCTTGAGTCCTTCTATAAAGAGTTCTAAAAAATGTGCAAATTCATCGCACATCCTAGTTATCTTTCAGGCAGCATGACTATTATAACTCAACTTGTTGGTGGATAATCTGTTACCAGGAAAAGGGTATAAACTTAGGTGAGAGCTTAGAAATAGTGGTTTCATTCCCATAGATACTGTTTTGAACAGACCTGCAGTAGACTGTATGGCTTAACTTCAAGACAAACTATATCCCTTCCATTTAAGCATATGCAACTACATATTATGTTTCATGGTTCCATAATATCCTTTGATCTTCTGTATTCAATCTTCTTACTACTGCAGAAGAAATTAGTTTCATAATTTTACTTCAGAATACAAACAGGGTCCACATGATAAACAGGGAACATATGACCGTTTTTCTTTTACTGTTCCTAAAGCTACTTCACAAAAAGAGTGAGCAACAGGTCGGCCTTCTGCAGAAAGTACTTCTTTCAGACATTTGGAGACCCGAACACTTATTAAAACAAAAGCCTAGTTCCAAACACTACTTCTGGTTCAAATGAGGAAGGTGGAACTAAACAGTCTGAAAAAAGTTTTTCTTCCAGCATATTTGGGAAAAGCTTCTGGTCACAGAAACTCAACTTCACCTGTAAAGACTTGCAGAATTACATCCAGGGCAGCTTTCTGATTATTAACCCAGGCCAACTCCAGGGATCTGATTCAACCCTGAGAAGCTACCCAAACATCGGTGGCATATTTAAGCCCAACACAACCATATGGCGGAAGAACAGATAAGCACATTTTTCTGCCTACATGCAAGGCACTTCACAATGCTGCCGGGCTTTTTTTGTTTGGTTGGTTTTTTTTTTCCCCCCTCCCTAGAATACCTGAAAAACAAGAAAGGTTGAGAAAGAAAACAATAGTGCAAATATACTGTTAATAGCAAAGCTTTTAAAGATATTCACAAGGAGAAGAGATAGAAATGTTTGAGAAATCAATAATTTTATTTAAATAGACAACACAAACAGTAGTTTTGCTGGTCAAGTAGGAGTTGACAACTTTATTATAGCCATTATGTCAGTTAGAAACCACAGGAACTGCTGGAAATGTATGCACTACTGCTGTAAAAAGAGAACTAGCTATCAGGCCACTTAAAAAAAAAAAAAAAAAAAGAGAAAGAAAGAACAGTAAAAAGAAACATAAAACCCATTAATAAAAAATGTCCTCAGGTGAGAAATGTAGACTGTGAATCCCATTATGCCATCTGAAAAAAGAAAAAAAAAAGCAAGCTATTTTCATGACATGTAAAACTTGACCTTTTCTACTGCAGTTTTTTTCTGCTACATTCATCTTCTCTTTATTCTTTCTTACTTCATTTCTCAAAACCTTTTGATGTTACTGCCTGTTCGCTGTCATCCAGGTAGTGGGTAATTTATCTTGTGGAACTTTGTCAGAACATGTTTGACCACCCAAAGTCTCCCTAACTAGCAAGGCTGCCTTCAGCTTCAGTTGGATTATTTCAGTATTTGCAGTCCAGATGATACAGCAGGCAGGGCAGGGGGAAAGGAATAAAGTTAGAAGACCAGAAGGAACAGCAGTTCTGAAACACAAGGAACTTGAAAAGAGGAAAGATGAAATTGATGACCACAGAGTACCAGGATGCTCCTCGGGTAAATTTACCCAATCCTATTAGCCTCCACCTACGAGGCCTGCACTGAAGTGTTTAAACAGTTATCTGCAAAAAAGTTGCAAGAGAGACAACATATGCTTCTTACGTTAAAGACTTCTTGGAGAATGGTCAGGCCCATGGTTAGGAGAATAAATCAGGACAATTCTCAAGCTATGTAAAATGCTCATTTTAAGATGGACACCAGAACCTGCTACAGAATTATAAATGCACAAAAGAAAGTTGATAGCTTTAGAGTAACATTGTGTCATGCAAAGCAAAATTCTGTTATTTATAAATGTCTTTAATGTAGCTCATTTTTAAAGTCTTTAATAGGTTTTTGGTATTCAAAAGAAAAAAAAAAAAAAAAAAGTGTAATCAAAATAGAATTAGGGCCAAGACGCTAGTTTGCTTCTTCCATCCCCTAACAAACAATAATTTGCTACATGATTCCATATAGCAGGCACTAAATTAATGTATTCAAAATTCTTAATAATATGCATAATAATTATGAAATTGTCTTCTCTAAATTCCTTGCTCTCTTTTAAAGCAATACTTCAGCAATCCACAAAGATATTCCCATACAGCCCACAAAGGCACACTAGTGAGATCCTTCCTCCTCCTGTATCGCGAGGCGGAAGCCCAAAGTCACAAAGCTCCCCTAGGCTGTAGCACTGGCACCACAGGCAAATGCAAACAACTCCATACCCAGAAGGAGCATACACGTAACTACCCAGTCTGAACAACATTTGCATTTATACAGAACTTCTTTGCATAAGAAGGAACGGATAATCTTCAATCCAGCATTTCAGTTTGGTACGTTATTTCAATAACTTTAAACATATAGCTGAGCAGTTAATATTAAGCTAATTAGAAGTATGTCTCTCTTCTGGTTGCCAAAAAAAGCTGACGTATTTGTGTCAGCTTCAGCCGCTCCAAGACAAGTCGGGGAGGGAAGGGGGGCAGGGAAGACTTACAGTGCTTTTGTGCGTTTTCTTTTTAGCCGAAATCAAAATATTGTAAGCTTCCTCCAGCTGGAAGGAAGAAGGAAAAAAAAAAAAAAGAGTACGCGCAAACCCGACCTACATAACACGGCACACAACAAACTCGGTTCAACTTAAGAGACCCTGGGGGGAGGAGAAGTCCTGCGGTCACCTATGGCTACAGCAGCACCCACCGCCATAGGGCCGCGCTACGACCCGGCAAGGGCCGCTCACAACGCGCAAGCCCCCCCGCTCCCCGGACACAAGAGCCCGGCGTTACCAGCTGGTTTCACTCCTGGGCTGCCCGCGCCTCCGTCCCGCAAGTTAAAGGCAAGTCGGAGAAGTCTCAGTATTTACCCCGAGCAGACACGGCGGGCGGCTGTTTAGGGACTTCTCCCCGCCGGCGGCCCCGAGCTGCGGCGCCGCACAGCCCCGTCCCGCTGCGGCACGAGCCTGAGCGCAGCCCGGCCCGCGGCTCGGCGCCCCCCGCG
>VWPW01013336.1:2586886-2597702 GCA_013389825.1 Crypturellus undulatus
GCAGCGCGGCCCGCGCCAGGCCGGCAGCCGGCACAGCCCTCGGCCCCGCTCGCGGCCGCACGCCTTCCACCGCCGCTTGACTTTTTGTCCTCCCCCGTTCCTTATCAGTTTTCCCTGTAGGAATTTTGGGGAGTCACTGATGAAGCTACTTCAAGATAGTCTCTCGGCTACTATTGTAGGTGCTGCCCAAACAATGTGCTTGCACATTACGCAATTTCATCTAGTTAAAGAACCAAAGCTGGATGACAGGTTTTGACCATGATGTACCATAATCGGTACATTTGAAACGAGAATCTTACCACCCACCTAACCACACCACAAAGCAAGACGAAAACTCATCAGTTTGGTGCCCTGTACTTCTCAGCAGTCCCAGTTAAACCAGTCTCCACAACAGCATTCAAGATCCAGCAAGAACCATTGCCACATCCAAGAGAATTGAAAACATGATCCTTACTTCAGAGTACAATGATTTTTCAACTCATGTTCTATAGAGTAGTATCATTTAGCTGTGCTTGCCTGAAAACAGATGCCTTTTCCTAGGTCTAGGTAGAAGATTTTAGATACAGAATAAGTCTTGCAGAAAAAAAGTTACATGCCAGACATACAATTTAGCTATACACTGACATCCAAAACTAACTTTATTCTCCAAATGTTTCTCTTTCAGGGAACATCTACTCTTGCAAAAATACATTTGCTTACATAGTTCTCAAAAAAAAAGTCAAGTTATTAATCAGGCAACTATCCCGTCATTCTGGAAAAAGAAGTACTCGGCTGGTTTTCTACGGCGGCAGGGGCTGCTGGAAGGGTTGACGGCCGTCAGCACAGCGGTGTGGGGTCAGTCGCTGCTCGTGGGGGCCCTCAGGACCCCACTTACCCGCTGCACAGGCCGGGTGACAGCAGCAGTTACGCCGAGCCGCCCGCACACACGCACTGTTAGACTGACCACAAACGTCCTCTCATACCTGATATTCTTCTGATACAACAAAAGTAGGACAGCGTGTTGGTGCGGCAGCTTCTAAGCTGCCTTACTGTCCTAAGCCAGCTGTAGCTAGGAGGGCAGGACTGAGCTCTGCTGGTATTTGTGGAAGAACATACCCCAGAAATGGATGCATGTGGCCTACTAAAACACTAAATTTAGAAAGGAAAATACTCAAGAATCCACAAAACTGCGCTGAACTCCTTTACCCGTTTGATCCACAAATTCCAGTAGATGTAGAAGAAGCATATAAAATTATATGATAACAGACTATTAGTACTGTGACTAAGCATAAGAGAATACAGTAGCATATAAACAGTATTTTATCCTAAGTTATACATTCACTCTCATAAAGGAACTGCACTTAAAGGTTCTTCCACAATCTTTCAATAGAAGTCTGTTACATTTCACAAAGCAGGAAACCCAAATCAAGTGTGTTTTATTCCAGTACTAAGTCAATAACATATCAAATTTGCACTGCCATGACTGACACTACTCCTACATTACAAAATACCAAATTTCAACCGTTGGAGGGCAGCGCCCAAGAGCAGAATGCCTGTTAAGGAATTAGTTCAGAAAAAAAAGAAATCCCACTTAAGGATGCCTTGCTCAGGGGGAAAAAAAAAAAATAAGTGGTACATATAGATAACCAAAGAATCTAAGTGTGACACTTAGAAACATCACTGCACACAGTCAAACTGTACAGACAGCAGAAACACAATTAATCCAACACATCCCTCACTTTAATAACCTAAGCCAAAACAATTGTTTAGTCTGCAGGCTACAAAAGACTTGGTTAAACTAAGAGCTTGCAAGGAAACAGTCCATAAAAGCCAAGTCCCTTGGGATTCTTTTCCCAACACATGAAGCACAGCAGTTTCACTGCATCCTTCCCAAGACACCGCCGAACTCTGCTCCACCGCTGTATCCCAACATCACCAGCTGGGAAAAACCACTGCAACCTTCCAAGTCACACACAGTTCCAAAAATACAAACTTTTTAGCTTGCTTTATTACCTGTCAAGTGTCAGCCCCTTCATGCTGGCTACATGCCCCATGCAACTCTGGTTAACATCTTCACCAGCTCTCCTGGACACTGCACCTTCTGCCTTCTCCCTCCAACATCCTCCAACCCTCCCTGGTCCCTAGGGTTTTTCATCTGTTCCTCTCTGAGGAAGAATGAAACACACAGTATAAACTTACTCTTGGACACTTAATACTAAGGACCCCCATGCAGCCAACACCATCTCCCGTCCTCCCCGCCTCAGAGTGGGCAGATTACGATGCCTGCAGTGCACGTTGGTGCTATCAGATATACCACCTACAGTCCTAATCACTTCTGCATAGTTTTCCATTTTATGATGTTTAAACAGAAATTTAATTAATGAGAAAGGCTATATGTAGCCTATAGACCGCCTACAGTGGCTGAAAGTGCCAGATATCAACAATCCCATTATGTTTTTGAAATAAGGTTGGTTCTTTTCACCATGAAGTTGCTCAAAATTTCATTTAAAAGTTGAGTCCAGCCCTCCTCTCTTCCTAGTTCTCCAGATACTTTTGCTGAAGAACAAAGTTTTCCGCATCTGACCTCTCCACTGTTAACAAAATTCTTCAGCCATTTGAATAGCATGTGCCACAAAAGGAAGCTGTATTTCCCCTCAAAACAAAACAAGCCATACTTTTCACTAACCACCATCTGACATGGGAAACCTTGCATAGGAAACATGCTTAAAGATTTGTGTTTAAAGAATTATACCGAAGAAGAAGAAGGAAAAAAAAAAAAAAAAAAAAAAAAAAAAAAAAAAAAAAAAAAAAAAAAAAAAAAAAAAAAAAAAAAAAAAAAAAAAAAAAAAAAAAAAAAAAAAAAAAAAAAAAGAGATTTTACCTTGGTGTAGGGCAAATATTGATATCAGCCCTTTAAATATAATCATGCAATCCCAGCTCAGCCTAATTTTGACAATCTTGTCCTTGTATTGTTCCTACTGGTGTGAAAGTTTCCTTCCTATATTCTGCATCACTGGAGTATTCATTAAAGCTCTTCTTTTCCCAATACATATGTTCTCTATCCCCAAGTCAGCCTGCTTTATTAAAATTAAAAGCTTGACTAAAAGCTGTAACAAAAAAAAAGTTAATAGGATGAATTATTGCAGATGTATTTTAAACACTCATAGCTAATATATAAACAAAATGCATAGATACTTTCCAATTCTACAGAATCAGGTCAAAAAAATAAAAAAAAGCCAACATACCTAACCCACGCTCCTATGTCTACCATAAAGACTGTATCTTCAGCAAGGAGCTGACACAGACTTTTACTTAGATGTTGCTCTTAGCCACCATTTTTGCCCTTCCAAGCATGAGGGCAAAGCTTTCTACCACACGTGCCGGCCTGCTTGACAACGTGAATTTGAATCACGTTTTCACCTGAATTTCTGCCCATGGCAGGGAACCAAGAACAGTACCTGGTGGGGAGGACGTCCCACGCCCGAACAGAGTGTGCTGACCACAGCAGGGCTCTTCCTGCCCCTCTTGCCCCCCACTCAAAGGGGCAGACACTTAACACTTGGGACACAACCCCAACGCGTCCCGTGGTAATGCTGGCTCTGCTAATGCTGACCTTCCCCAGCACTTTGCTGCTCCCTGCCCCTGTTACATCTAACAACAAGACAATACTTGCACAGCGGACTAAAGAATAACACATTTATTTACTTATTGAGGCACACGGAAGTGTGAAGCAAGGTTCCTCAGTGGGCAAGAGGAATACTGGCACGCACAGCTCCTGCAAGAGGTCAAAGCAGTGCAACCAGTCACCTGAGTTTCACTACCAAAGTTCCCACTCTACAATGGATATACTTATGGGACCAACACTAGTCACAGGGAGCTGACTGGGGAAAAAAAATTAATCAAACAATTTAATTGGATACATAAAGTAAAACTGATTACATATGGCACATGTGCAAATAGAGATTCCTTATTTCAAATAAAGCCTTTTTATATTAAAGAAAAAAAAGAAAATCTGTTTTTCTTCCCTAGGAAGAACAAAGCCATCTTTAACAAAAGGTTGTGGGTTTTTTTGTTTTTAATAAAGTGAAATGTGTTGATGATTATTAAGATAAAAGCTAAGTGTCCAGTGGGGTACTCAGCACATGCTTGGACAGGCTGAATGCATCCACCACAAAAAAGAAAAATGATCATCAAATAAACATGTATAGGTAGGAAACTGAACAACTCCCTCTACTATTTTATATGCAAGTGCTTCATTCCCCACATGTTCTTTTCCCTCCACTGATTCGCACACAGCTGCCCTCTTCAAATTAACCCCAAAAATTCTTGGCATTATCCCATTACATCTCTGTATTTTGAGTCAATATAATTTTATAGTATATAGTAATACTGTTTCAGATAGCAACTTTAAATAGCTTTGGTCCCAAAGCTAATGTTAAAGGACAACATTCATTGTCAAAAATAACTAATCAGGACCATTTAACAAGGAAGGAAATATATGAAAACAACTTAAGTATAAACATTTGATTTGGTCCAAATAACACCAAATTGCTGAAAATGGCTGGAAAAAAAAAATGATGAGCACCTCTTGAATTATATTGTCTATGAATAGACTTTATAGAAATCTCTTCTCCAATCTTAGTAATACATGCAGATCAAGAATAATTGTATAGCAAGGCTGTGCATATGTAGCTATATATTAATGTCACCCCTCAAGAGACAAGCAGATAAAGGAATATGTAATAACCATATAGTCTTCCAAAGTCCATCTGCCCTCCCAGGCCTAAGCAGTACCCTTGTGCATTTGCATTCACACAGGTTTACAGACAACTGCCTGGTAAAACACAAAGTTTTATTTGCACTCAGGAGTACAAAGGTGAACATGAACTGTACATGCACTCCTGAAGCCCTTCACACTTAAAAACTAGCTTCTGCCTAAACATTAAATACAAATAACCTACAAAGATGCAAAGAACAACTACAGAATTTACTACCACCTTGGGAAAAAGGAAAAAAAAAAAAAAAAAAAAAAGTGAGACACCTTTAAAAATCTGAAGAACATTAGCTTTCAATTATCATGTCAGGACGAAAAGAAAAAAAAATGTATTGTTAGGTGTAATTATAGTTAACCTACAAATTCTTATCAACTAAAAGAACAGTCAGTAGCCCATAGATTTCTATCTTAAACTTGTTGCTAATAGAATAAAAGGGTATGGCCATTTCACCATCGTCCAGCAGCTGCAATTAGCAGGCATTTGTCAAAATACCAAACAAACATTTTGCAAACACTAAACGAGGTATAGCAAGTTCTTTTAATAAATGTCATATAGTTGATTTGTCTTCAGTTGCCGTTGCCAAAGAAAACTGCCAATTTTAATATGCAAGACTTCATTTGGTCATAAACTCACACTCCTTATGAGAATTTACATTTATAAGAGTTAATATTGTAAAATAATATTTTGAAGCTGACAGACATCGATCCAATAATAATTTCAAAACTGCCCTTAGCAACTCAAATCAAACCTAATCTGCACTAGCACAAAACACTGACCTGGCCTGCTGAAGTTTCTGACTTCAATAAGTACAAAATACAGTAAGGAGGGCCAGTTATACATGTAAAAGTTAACAATCCTCCAAAGCCACGTTTTGGTAGTGGAAATTTAATAGAAGAACATAAATTCCTATGTTTCATAGGCAAAGGCATTTAAAGAACCAACAATCTGGTGTCTATTGGAAAATCACTGTGAAGGTTGTATTCCCCTTCCACTGCGCCTGTGTATTATGTGCTCTCAGGGCAAATCCCTTTTCCCCGAAGATTAGGCCTGGATGGCTTCATGACTTGTAAGCGGAATCCGAGCGTAATAGCCTGACCACCTGTCAGTATGCCGTTATCCTCAACATTTTGCAATTTTCCGTCTTCAAGAGTAATCTCAGGAGCGAAGGCGCGCACACGCGCACCCTTTCCTCCCCGAAGCCACAGGTCCCCCTCGCTGCCTGGGCTTGCCGGGCACAGCCAGGCACCTTTTCCAGCAGCCTCCCCGGCAGCCACGAGCACCAGCTCAGCGGGGCAGCCAGAGCGTCGCCGAGGCGCTCGCTGGGTCACAGCTCCACTAAGCAGGAAGCTCCTCATTTCCAGTTTATTACTTCGTTTACTGTCCACATTATTCCACCACGGATGGAGCTTAAGTGGTACATGACATTTCACTGGGAAGGCATTATAACATTAAAGTGTCTGTATCACAGTATAATAAAGAACACTAAAATACAACTCAATGCAACTTTTCTGAGAAGCCTTTTCGCTTCTGAATCTACAGACCCTCTAACACATCACGTTTGCTAACACTTTTTCCACGAAATCTTTCATGGAGTACTAGAAAAAAAATCATGTCCTGTTTATAAAGCAAGGATATCCTTCTCCAGACCATGATATCCACAATTTCTGCAGTTAAAAACATTGGTTCGGTTCATTTCCCTCACTCTGATGGCCCCTCATACTTCCTCCTACCATTGGAAGGAGAAGAACATTCAAAGTATCAGCTTTACTAATCTCTCCTCTCATTCAGCAATCCTTTAGCTTCCAGTGTTTTTCAACAGACTTTGTTCAATCTGAAGAGTTAGCTATGGGCACAAGAAGTCACTAAATAAGATGCAAGAAAGTGTCTTAATCCAGTTGCTGCAAATAGACTCACGGGTAAATATGCAAGGTCCCCTCAGAAAGGACATTGGATAAGGACAGGCAACCTTCAAATTGATCATTCCTCTTGCAGGCAGAAAGCCAATTCTTTAAACTAAGATACCTCAAGGAGGGAATTAATGCTTCAGAAACTCAGAGGTAACTTTTTTCTCCTGAATTTGTAAGTGAAAAAGAGAGTGAAAAAGACAGCATCTCCTACACAGCAAGAACATAGCTGAGGAACAAAGAAACAAAGGCAATTAAAAAATAAAAAAGGAAAAAAAAAAAAAAGGGAAAAAAAAAGAAAAAAAGAAAAAGAAAAAGTAGGTTAAGGTGATAAAAACTGCCAAAATGGATTTAAAGACAGACCAGGACAGATCAGATTGTCTATCTCCTTTAATGGGGCATTTACACAGTGGAGCGGGGAGAGGAGGAAGAGCAGTAAACTTTAGTTTAGACTATGGTAAAACTTCTGATGTCTTGTATTATTCCCACAGCAAACTATCACTACAACGTAGATTTAGCAAAACCACAAGATTTTTTTTTTCCACTTGTGCACCAAATGTACTGAAAGAGCACACAAGCCATCCAAGTTTGGCAGCGTGCTATCACCCTGACATTAGGCAATGTTTTCATTAACTTGGATGGTGAAACAGTATGTTTATACAGTTTATGGACAAGGCTGAACTGGAAGGGGTTGCAAGCACTCTGCTATGAATTCTGGTCCTGCCTTCCAAACTCAATAAACTGGCAAAGCGATCAGAAGTCATTAGAACAAAGTTCAGTAGAAACAGGAGCAGAGCTCTAAACCTGAGAAAGGAAATAAAGGGCCCAACATGCAAAATGAAGTAACAGACTAGGTAACTGGAAACTAAATCCTGAGGATATCAAAGCTAGGCAAGTCAGTAAATTATTACCGCAGAAAGACAAAAAAACAAAACTCACACTCTACAAGAGCACATCCCATGTGAAAGGAAGATAAATCATTCTTTGCATCATCACTGCAGCAGCCTCAGCTGAAGCAATGTGACACTGTTTTGGGATGCTTCAGCACTGACTAAATCCCAGCACAGGGAGGGCGAGGACGGGCAGCCCTCAGGACCGTAGCTCCTGCAGTGCCTGGAGCTGGTGGAATGGTTAAGATGAAAGTGTTTACTGCAGCGGCTGCCTTTCACATTAACACTTCAACTCAGGGGTAAGTCCTGAGTGAAGCTCTTGGGAAGAGCCCTGTGCACCCCTGCTCACACTAACTTTGCACGGCCAAGGAAGGAAGTCGCCGCCCGCACTTGCTCTTTCAAAGCCATCACCTCTCATCCCAGCTTGCAGAACGACCCTGCCGGTTTGCCTTACAACTCTCCATACTCCCTTTTCTCCACAATGCTCCCCAGTGTTTAATGTCTACCTCTCTGTAATTTTCAAGTTCTCCCCATTATAAAGGGATGCAGTTTATTTTAGGAACGATTTTTTCTGTCTCATATAAAAAATGTCTCCTTCCACTTCTATTCATCCTTTTCACATCCCTAAATATCCTGAAACACTTCTTCCTGTTTAAGAAGGGCTTGCAAATTCAGACCTCCCCTTTCTTCCCCTGCACTGTCCATCTTTACTGATGATGATGACAATCTTATGCAGAAGTATAATAAAGGCTAAACCATACCTTGTCCCACTATGTCTGAATATGAATAACATTACAATGTTATTCAATATAATTTTAAGCTTTATTCTCATTACAAGAATAACAGATCTCTGCTCCAAATGGATTCCAATATCATTCCTGATAGGTATGAATAATCCATTTAGAGCCTTTTCAAGCCTGTTTCTTAATGCGTTACTCTGAATGCTGATTTGCAGACTTCTCAGCATTTTGGAGTCCTGTAGAGCAGGGGTAAGAAACTGAGGGCTGCGCAGAGCGTCAGCTTCACCTCTGTCCTTTGCTATTAACTTGCTGCGATGGGAAGCAGGTGACTGCACACTTGACTGCTCGCATCCTGTGGTGCAGCTGCTATGCAGAAAGCAGCACATGCAAACATTTGCATGATTCGTGCCTCCTAAGAGCGTCTGGGGGCCGCATGTGGCATTTAGGCAGCACTTTCACAACCCCTTTTGTGCTGGCTATTACTCTATTAAATGAACACACAGTTAGGTTAGAGCATACACTAAATGGCTGTAGATATTCGCCAGTTTTAGTGAAGGTCAACGATTAACTTCTTAAGTTATCTAATAAAGGAATCTTCAAGAGAATTAAGTTGATACTTCTGAAAGGTTTCATCCAGTTTACCATAGTGTAATGTATCAAAATCTCAATATGTTAACTGGTAGCTGCCAAGAAAACAATTCAAACAAAACCAGACAAAAATTATCCTGTAATTTGCTTTCTTTGTAAATTTGCCCCCCTCCACACCAGATGGGTTACAAAAAGCATATGATCACTTATTATACAACAACAGCTTAAAAAGACAGAAAAAATAGACAAAGGTTATATAGAGCATTTGAGCTGCTGCAGCATTTTAAAGCTGCAAATACTGAGTTGGGTTTTATCTGATTATTTTGAAATTTTATTTCACATTGACAGTAGACAGTTTCAAGCTTCAACATCTGATCTTAAAAATTAACAATATTCTAGAAATGACCTGCTCTGCAGCAGTCCATCCAGCTGGGGGTTTCATAGGTATAAGCAATTAAGAAACCAGGAAAATGTAGGTGCTAGGGCTTAAGTCACATTAATTTATGCATAAAATTACAATCAGCTCTGTAGTATATGTGCTATTGTCACAGCTTATAGTGCATTTATTCCTCAGTGCATACACATACACAGAATACATCCCAGAGTGGTCATTTATGCAGTGCCTCTACTAATAAACATGCCATTAACAAAACTAAGACAAGTGCGTCATACAAGTGTTAGAATTTCTAAGAGATGCTATTTAAATAATGATGTTTCCCAAAACACCGTGAACACAGGACAAAAAGGTTTTGAAAACTGAAAGCACTCAGATAAACAACGAGCAGAATCTAAGAAATCCAAATACCTAAACAAGAATGCTTTATAAAATCCCAACAGTAACGCCCCGAATTCCACCCCGAGCACTCATACCATTTACTGCTAACAGGAAAACCCCGCTTTAAGGAGCAGGACCTGGTGACACCGACCCTGCGGTTCAAAACAGCGGTCGTGCCGCGTTTCCAACTCTAGGGGCACCAGCAGCTGTTGCTGCACCGCAAACAGCCCGAGTGCCATAAACATGTACGTAGGCAGGAGACTTTATTTTCCTGGGAAACCCGGTACGGGCAGCCAAGACAAGAGCAGCAACAAAGCGCGATGGAAAGTTGGTATCTCTGCGTGCTGGTCACCACACCGCTCGTTTTTATCGGAAAAAGTATTAAGGGAACCGAGGGAGCGCGCCCGGCTCTCGCCTATGGCCGTTCTCGGAGTGTTTTCCGGCTGTTCTTGGCCCTTGTAGGCGCCGGCTGGCAGCGATGCCCGCTGTCCCCGCCCGCCTCCCGCTGCGGGCCCCGCGCGAAGCTGCGACACGGGGGTCGTGTCGGGACAGGACACGACACGGGTCACGACACGGCACGGCCGCCCCCCGGGACCCGCATCCCCGGCCCCCCGGAACAAAACAGCGGCCACGGCCGACCCCGGCAGCGGCCGGAAGGCAGCGCCGGGGAACGTTTACCTCGCTCGGGCTTCATGGTGGCTGCTGGCGGAGCTCGCGCGGGGCGGAGCGCGGCCGCCCGCCGCTAGCAGCTCGGCCGCCCGGCGCCCATGGCGCGGCGCTGCGGNGATGCCGCGGCGGAGCCCGGCGGCCCCCCTGAGTCACGGGCAGGGCGGGCGCCGCCGCCGCTGCTCCTCGCACCTGCGCCCGGACGAGCGAGACGCCAACGGCTGCTCCCGCCGCGGAGCTCAGCGGCTCAGGCCCCGCGAGCGCCTTCCCCCGCCGCTCGCCCCACGCACACAGTCCCCTCCTCCTCCTCCTCCTCCCCGCGCCGCCGCGCAGCGCGGTTCGCCATGGCTCTCTCCTGCCCTTCCTCCTCCTCCTCCTCCTCGCCGTGCGCCCTCCCCTCCTCGGCGCCCGGCGCCCCGCACACATCGGAGCGGCCGAGAGGGGGCGCCGCGGGGCGTGCTCCGCCCACGGCCCCGCGTGGGGCAGCCGCGGGCCCCGC
>VWPW01013336.1:2598140-2609237 GCA_013389825.1 Crypturellus undulatus
CGCTCAGGCAGCCCGGCCCCAAGCCCGCACACCGGCGCCAGCCCCGAGGCACACACTTTCCGCCCGCCGTCCGCGCGCGCCGCGGCCCCTTCTCCGCACCTGCCTCGGCTTCGTCGCTGCCGTTTCGCACTCCAGGCCCGCGCTGTCCCCGCCGGTGCAGCAGCCACCGCCTCAGCTCGCACTCACGGCCCGGGCCCTGGCCTTAAGGCAGCCCGGCCCCAAGCCCGCACACCGGCGCCAGCCCCGAGGCACACACTTTCCGCCCGCCGTCCGCGCGCGCCGCGGCCCCTTCTCCGCACCTGCCTCGGCTTCGTCGCTGCCGTTTCGCACTCCAGGCCCGCGCTGTCCCCGCCGGTGCAGCAGCCACCGCCTCAGCTCGCACTCACGGCCCGGGCCCTGGCCTTAAGAGGCGCCGATGGCTCCGTGCCCTCGAGCGGCCGCTGGGCGCGATGGGGCCGTCTCTGACGCCCACCCCTCACCGCTATTGACACTCACTTCACACCGCTATTGACACCCACCTCGCCCCAGCAGCTCGTGCAGAGCAACGCCCGCATCCCCGCGGCGCTGGGGACGTCCTGCTGAAATTGTATCTCCAAAGGGGCTGGACAGGCCCCTTCCCCTCGCGGGCAGCCCGCAGGGCAGAGCGGGTGGGTCAGGAATACCAGGACAAAGCGCAGGCTCCCGCCCGGCCGGCAGCGGCAGGACGGGCTCTGGGGGTGCCGCAGCAGCGCTGGGTGCCTCGGGAGGGAGCGCGCTCCTTCCCGCAGGACCCCGTCACCCGCAGCGGCACCAACAGCCGCAAGGCCCAAGAGGCACCTCTGCTGCTCCAAGCAGGGCTCGGTCACAGCGTCAGGGCCAAGCAGCCACCAAAAGGGCTTCAAGGAGCCCAGACCTTCCGAGCAACCCGATTCCACACCACCGGCGCATATAAACTGCGACCTTCCCACCCTCACATGCCACAGGGTGCGCATCCCATGCGAGAAGGTGCTGCAGGGAACAGGCTGTCCATGGACGTGTCCCCGGATCGTCCTGCCCAGCAATGTGCTAGTGGGCAGGAGGTGGCACATGCGGAGCTCTGATTTCGCCCGCCAAGGAGCTGGCCAGGGCCCACGCTGCTGTGCGGCCGCGGCGGCCTTCTTTGTTAATTAGAGATTTCAGAGCTCCACGGCGGATGAAATATAATTGCGAATGTGGCAATCCAGGATTAGGGCAGGAGGGATTTGGCTGGGCAGTAAACAGAGGAGCTGTGCGTGCGTGTGAAGCTCAGCGTGACTACGTGCGGCGTGATTCAGCCACCCGTCAGATCCTCCCACTGGTGTTACTGTCTTAATGAAAAGTCACATCCTTTAGGCCACTAATTGCTCTGAAGTATTGCAAATCAGTATGTAGCTTGTTCCAATATTGGTTTTACAATCAAAACCAAATCTTTCCTTCTACAACTTAAATACAACTGTAGCTATTTCACTATTATGCTTTACACAGCAATAGTAAATGTTTTTTTAAAGTCTTAAGTCTTTAAAGTCAGCTTGGTACATTAAAAAATCATCATGCACAAATAGGCCCAACTTCCCAGGAAATGCTTTCTCAAGACACTTTTTTTTTTCCTACAATGGTTTATTCTTAATTAATGAGCCAAAACATAAAGCAGTTTCCAATTATTTCATGGTTCTTCTCAAGAATTCAAGACAACAAAAAGTGTAGGTGCCAGCCTGAAAACCTTTTAACATTAAATGAAAAAAAGAGAGAGAGAAAGAAAGTTCTAGAGATTATGAGAAGAATAAGCCAGGCTTCATGTGCAGTGTCCTAGTCTACATGACTGAGGAGTTTTCAGGGCCATCTTCTCCTCTTATTGAGTCAGTCCATGTCTGGACCTATTTCTGGACCCATGAAGTGATGGGTCTTGCTTCACTTCAAAAGAAAGAAGAAAACATGTTTCAATTTTAAGCATATAAACAGATAAAAAAAAAAAGACAATAAAACTGGTAACAATTAGACAGAACTAATTATACAACATGCATAATGTCAATAATAGCATAATAAGGATGACCAACCCCCTCCGAAATGGCAAACTCACTTCAGCTAAATTGACTATTGGCTATGAGTTCTGTGAGTAGCTATGGCTTGAACTCATAGCTTTACTCCCAGTCAGCTACCAAACGATGGGCTCCACATGCATACATAGAGAAAATACAGCATAAAGGGGTGAGAATTCATGAGAATTTGCAAGCACATATTTGGGAATTCTTTGAGAACAAAAGGACTGTGCTGAAGTGCTTTTCTGACCTGAGAAATGGTACATGAAGTTAAAACATCTGAGAAATGCATGGCGGAGTTGTGCATCACACAAAAGCAGGATTAGCTTAGAAACACTAGTGGAACCTGACCCTCCCCGTGCCAAGTCCAAGCCAGCACGAGCTGCTGTGAGCACAGCGCTCACCGAGCTGGTTTTCCAATCCCTCCTCTCATGGCTGATTAACTTTGATGCCTACACAGGTGTGAGCTTAACTGCAGCTTTTGTGCTCTCACAGTGGCTCTCACATAGGCAGCCCTTGACATTTAAAAGTGTGAGTTTCTGTGGCAGCCTCTTTCTCAGTGCTACTTGTGTCTTTTCATGAACTTTGTCAGAGTTTTGTTCTCTCAGGAACACCATCCATGCGTGATGCTTGGCTGGAATTGACCACTGGGTTTACACAATCACTAGTTGGGGCAGCATGACGGTGTTATCACATAAACTTTGTTCCTAGGGAAATGCAGTTTTGAAAATAAGTTTCTTTGAGATCTATCTATCTATGTGTATGGCTGTATTTTCTTCTGGCGTTTTGACACTCCATGCATTCAACACTGTCCCTACAACCTGGAACAAAATGTATCTTAGGCTGCAGCCTTCAGTGTCTTCAGGGCACTAGTTGTCAAAGAAATGACATCCAATGCAGCAGATCAAGATTCCTGCGATTCTTGGGGACAATTACTGCCTGCTAAGTGACGTGGCATGACCAACCGCTTTGACATGACTGCCTTTGTGGCAGAAGGCCACCACACTCACCAGAGTATTACAGCCAAAGGATGAAGTAAGGCAATCTGAAATAGAATAGGAAACACAACATACAATGAAACAAATTGAAATGTGCTAAAAAAGTCCTATGAAGAGTCAGTTGTAATTTAAATGTCGCCAGTAGCAGCAATCACTTTGGAAAAAGCAATGAAATAGAAAGTTATGTTTGTAAGTATTTATTAATCCATAAGAACATAAGAGCCAGCTGCTACTCAAACTAAGAACATTATAAACAAATAAAATATCCATATGGCCTGAGTGTTCAGGATTAGTCGTTATGAACATTCAGGGCTTTGTTTTTAATTCATCAATATGCACAGGTAAGTGGATCTATTATATCATGACCACTGTTGGTCATGATCTTTTCAGGACATCTACAACCACAACAACTAGGACAGCTTTAAAAGATTGTCCTTACCCCCCAACCCTCTCTGCCTATCTCCCGTTGTATTGTGTCCACAGGCTTCAGCCTCCAGTACTTCTCAGTGTCCATTTTAGCCCTCTTCATCTTCAATACCTTCATCTTTCTTTAATAGCTGGATTTAGGTATTTCTCAGTAGCATCTACCTAGCAGGAACAAAATGGGTCACAAATGCGCAAATCACATTTCCCATCCCTGTAACTTTTAAGCTGTGTGGTTCATGAGGGCCTGCAGAGATCCCTGATGACACCGCAGCAGCGCATCCAACCCTGGGGAGAGACAAGGGCCGGAGCCACGAGAGCCCTCCTGGTCCCGGCTCGTCTCCAGCTGGGCAGCCCTTCCTGCCAGACGGCTCGTGGATCTCGACAGCCCAACACAGAACAGCCCTGAGATGCCTCTCGGCTACATCTAGGGCTTGTCTCAGCATCGAGAGGAGAGGAAAAGAGGTTCACCACATCTCTTTTTATTTTGAATCCCCAGACACAGACCAGCAAGTCAGCAAGTCGGGCAAAATGTGCTGTGTTTGTATACCACAACATAACATAGTATGAAAACTCTGTGTACGGATATATTCCCTTATCATTAAACCTGGGATTAGAAATAAAAGTCTTCAATCCAGGACATATGATGCTAACCCATAACAGTATTGCGACATTTAAATGAAAATGTTCTGATTTTCCAAAGAAAATCGTCTTCAGCTTTCATTGACTTCAGCCGGATACAGCAATCCACAGCATTTCTAAAAATGAGGGCACCTCTATTCTGGTACCTAATTAGAAAATTAAGAACCTAATTTTAGATACTTACTTTTGTAAATTTTGACCTATGGGTTTGATTCTCCACTGTTACATGAGGGCTCCCTATTTAAATGATTCAAATAAGTCAGTGGAGTTACTTCCACAGGAAACCAGTCTCAGCTGGAAAAATCAGGCTCTGGGGCAGAGGGAAAACAATAATATTTTTGTTTTCTGAGAGAGAACACAAATCATGGTACAGGTGCTAAATATTTTGAAGAGGGTAAATAAACATAAGTGTAAGCCAACCGGCAACCTTGTGTGCTTACTGATACCCCTGTGTTTGCTAACATACTGGGATTTGTTTTTCATGCAGTTTTTACCAAAAGCCTCAGATGCTTAATTTCACTGTTTGGTCCTTTCAAAGTCAAAATAATTAGTTTTTATCATGTTTGCACCTCCTAAAGTCTATTTCTAGAACTAGTAAAATGTCATCTGTTTTTTTTTCCCCCAGATGCTGTCAAATTTCTTCATTTTCTGAGCAGTACTTTCTCACTGGAGATGCGGCCAACTCCAAGTTAAAAGGCAACTGGGAAAGTAGCAGTGCAACTCCTAAAGTGATGTTCTACAAACAGCAGGAGCTGCTTGAGAAACTGAACTCTGACATGTAACTGGAGACCAGCTAAGGAGAGAACATTGCTATCTCACTAATGGTGGTTGTTGGTGGAATGGAATTATAGAATTGTAAAGATAAAGATATGTAAAGATGCTGCTTTACAAAAGGAATAAAAACCTGCTGTATATAAGCATCAGTCTAGGTGGTTACTTACTCAGTAAGTTTGCAATAATTAACCTTCATTGCATCAACACTTGACCAATCATGCAGTAACAGAGTAGAAAAGCAGTCTATCAGAAATTAAGCATTTAGTCACAAGTAGAAAGAAAAGAGAATTCTTCTCTTACATAAAAGGTATTTTCTGTGACTGCCACACTAATTCTAGGCTCGAAACACAACATTCTCCTTCAATGGTTTTTAAGGGGGAGTGCGAGTTCACTGATGAACACTAAAAGTATACAGAAAAATATCAGAAAGTATATTCCATATCAAAATAAGCTTCCCATGTCAAAAAAAAAGAAAAAAAAAAAGAAAAAAACCTTTTATAGGAACAGCAAGTTCTACCATTCCCTGAACAGAAGCTAGAGACATTTACTGAGAGAAACAGCAGGATATCACCAGCAGTAAAAGAGTTTGGGGGAAAGTAGAAATGGCAGAACTGTTTTTCCATCTAGGTCATCTCTTGCCCAAAAGCACTGTTTACTTTTGAGTGGGTACATCCAGAAGCTGTGTTCCAGATACTCACCTCAGTGATCTCACAAGAAGCCAAACACCCTGGTCTTACCATTCCTACTAAATTCAATGGAAGGTGCATGCACTGGACACTTCCAGAGCAGTGCTCAGAATTTCACAGTTCAGGTTTCTGTATCACCAGGGGCTTGACCCATCTTGTGATACTTTCCATGCACTGTTTTGTGCAGGTGCTTATACCAAACCAGTTGCTGGTGGGACCCCAGGTGTTTGGAGATCAGATGTCGATGACTCAGCCAGCTGTGTTCACCTTCCCTCTCCCCATTACGGTGTGTCACTGTCCTCCAAAAAGCTGCTCCCCGCCTGGGCAGCCCCACAGCAGCCCAGGCCTCACGTTCCTGCCATCTGCCCTCTCATGTCTCTGATGCTACAGGCTCCTCACCTCTCCCATGGGCTTTTCTCCCTAGTTTACTGAAGACTCCTAATTGCCTTCATCCTTTGAGCTCATGCCCAGCAGGACAGCTCCGGCTGGGCACATCCTCTCCACGTTATCACCCAGTTTGCAGGAAAGCCCAGCAGCCAGGGAGGCAGCGTCCCATCCCCTGGCGCGTGTCTCGCCATGCAATTATAGCCATGGACAAAGCTGACACACTGAGCACGTTCGCAGCAGGATTACGATTTACCACAGCCGCCCTGCTGGGCACGTGGAAATTACAGACAACTTTCCACATGCACTGTAAATGAAAAGGATAATTCCTTTTTATAGGGAAGTGATTACCTCGCTAGAACAAGTCCTGCCTACAGATCCACCCAGGCTGGATTAATTCCATAGCTCCTGTTAGGCTCATGAGAGATTGGGGTAGGAAAACAGCACGTTGTTAAATATAGGGCAATATTTAATGTGACCACACACATGGTTTACAAGAGAAGCTGCATATCATTTAGTAAAGCTGGGGTTTATTAGGTAAATGCCAGAGCTATTGCCAAACTGCCATGGCCTCGTTCTAGCTGTTGTAGCTGCATAGTTCCTAGCCAGAACCCCTTTAGTTTATTCACGGTCATTTAGTGGCATATTTACTAAGTGTTAATAGTAAAGACTGAATACAAATCACACCAAACAGAAAAAGCTGCACAGAGTCATTTGAACCATTTTTTCAACAGAGAAGTATTGTTTTTGATAAAGAATAAAAGCACACATATTCCAGTTTCACTGTTTCCCAAGCTTTTTGTTTGCTTGCTTCTTTTTAAATGAAAATATTTCCCTGAAACTACACTCATTAGCCACTCAAGACCTACGTAACTGCACGATCTGTAGTGAAGAACATGCTCAGCTCCCTGACAGACAGTGTTGGCAATACCCCTCTTGTGGGCCCAGTTGTGCTCTCCTCAAACCCAGACTCACTGATAAGGCCCGTGCCCACACCATCTCAAGTACAACATTTGC
Source organism: Crypturellus undulatus (assembly GCA_013389825.1). Lineage (NCBI taxonomy): Eukaryota > Metazoa > Chordata > Aves > Tinamiformes > Tinamidae > Crypturellus > Crypturellus undulatus. Next base: position 2,605,098 of record VWPW01013336.1, read on the forward strand.
AAACTTTGGTGCAGCAAAGCCTAAGTCTTTTTAGGAGACTAAGACTGCAAAGGCCTCATTCTATTTTGCTACCTTAAAAATTATATTGGCAAGTGCCCTCCATGGTGAAATGCGAGGCCCACAAAGGTCAACTCTGCTTTGTACAAAGGAGCTAGGATTTCAATTCCGGCTATATCAGGTTCTGCTTTCTTTGCTACATTCACACTGGTTACGCTAGTTGAATTATAACCTTAATTCTTAAAGTTGATTCAGTCTTATGTTATAACAGCATTATTTTGAGGTTGAAAAGAAGTTGACATTTATTGAAAGCCCTCAAAGGTGTGAAGTACAGTATGCGTATGGAAAAATTAAACAAAATTGCTGTAGAGGATGGGGCCAAACTCTTCTCGGTGGTTGGCAGCGACAGGACAATGGGTAGAAATTAAAAATGTAGGAAGTTCCACCTTCATATGAGGAAGAACTTCCTTCCCGTGAGGGTGACAGAGCCCTGGAACAGGCTGCCCAGAGAGGTTGTGGAGATGTGACCTTTGGAGACATGACCCTGTGCCATGCGCTCCAGGTGTCCCTGCTTGAGCTGGGGAGGGTGGAATAGGCCATCTCTAGAGGTCCCTTCCAACCTCAGCCATTCTGTGAAATGATTAAGTTGCTCACCTTCATATATCAAAATTTGAAGATGAAAAAGAATCCCAGCCCCACTTTAGGAGAAAAGTAAAACAGTGTATGATTTTTTTCAGACTAGAAATGCAGATAGAAAATTGTAGCTGAATGTTTACTTATATTGAGTTTGTCTCCTGAATTTCTTCTTCATCAATTTATTTTTCCTTTAAGTTGCTTGGCTGGGTTTCTTTGAAAGAAACACAAGCAGCTTCTTTGCCTCAAAAACACAGGACCTTATTGTTCCCTCGCTTACATCAGTGCAAAGCAGCAGCCGTCCCACCAGTCTATAGAATTACATCAACATAAAGATGACATCAGAGAGATAGCAATCAAAGCCCGGGTTTGGGAGTTATTGTTTATTAAAAAAAAAAAGAAAAAAAGAAAAAAAACACATGCACATACCACACATGCACAGATCACATTTGCTTCCCTTCTCAACTGAAATGTCAAATAAGTGCTCTAATTCTGGCATCAGTCAGGTCTGTGTGGGATTTGCACTCATGGATCACATTGCAAAAGCCGGGCCTTAGTCATAGAGGATCTTGATATGAGCCCATTTCCTTCATCTGATCTGAAGAAAGGGAGGGCTTTCCCAACAGGTTTGCTGCCATTGAAACTACTTTTCTCACCAGCTAAAGGCAATAACAAACTGTAATCATCTATTAGCAATGAACTTCCAGCAACAAATACAGGACGCATCCATAGCTGTTCCCCAGTCTTGCTTCACCAACCCAACCACTATGCACATTTAATGCTTTCAAATCTTTTTCCGTGCTTGACAATAAGAAAAACTCTATAGCCTTGTTCACCCACCAGCCCACCCTGCGTTTCATGTTTCTTGCTGCATTGCTCCCGGCTGGGGCAGGAGCGGGGGCTTTGCTGTGCTGCAGGACCTGCAGTCCTGGTCGTGTCCCCATGTGCCAGAGCACTCCCAAACGCCCTGCGGCTGCAGCCCTAGGCAGTCCCTGCCACCAGCTCAGCAGCGCCCGCACTATTAATGGGGATTAACCCACTCTAGTTACACAAGATAAACCTGCCTGGCCTGGCACACCCTCGGCCCCTCAGTCTTTATCAGAAATGTCAAAAGGAGTGATTTACACAAGAAACCTGAATTGAAACTAGCTTTTTTTTTGCACCACTATTGCAGTACCAAAGGTACCACAGGTATTAATCAGTTTTAGGTAGCTCTGTGTAAGGAGTAATCTAAAATTTGCTTATAAAATTATATACTTGAGGTTCTGCAGTTTGTGTTATAGAAGATTCAGGTATTCCCTTGTGCTTCTCAGAGGTGGGGCCAGTTACATGGGGACACTATACACCGCAGTATCCCAAGAGGGCAAATCAGCATTTCTGTGCTCTCCTGTAGAGGCTAATCCCCCTTCACCTCTCCTGAGGACTGGGGTGAGAATCCCAGGCACAGACGACCCTGAGAGCTGCCAGAAAACCAGAGTTCCCTAGGAAGGCACCCCATTGACATCAGGCACTGAAGCAGTGCCAACCCGTGCCCATCACCCTGACCGGGAACACCAGCCCCCCGTGCCCACACGCAAGGTGACCTTTACCTGCTGAAGTAGCTTGGGTTTAATTGGTTATTTTTCATGGCTCTGAGTCCCCCTCCAATAATGAGGCTCTATCAGGCATCACTTGCAGCAAGCACTGAAGGGAATACTATTTACATGTTGTTGTATCCTGGGGAGACAGGACAGAAACGTGTATTTGGATGATTAAAAAAAAAAGTGATTTTCATGCAAAAAAATAAATTATTCAGGACTTGCTATTAAATTATTACTTTGTCAGCTATGCAAGAAATTTGCTAGAACTCATTTTCACCATCATGAAATGTAAATCAAATACTCAGTAAGCAGAATATTAAAAATCTCAATGAGTTGTCTATGACTCTTAGGTCTATGATGCTTACTCTGTGCCTCCTCCCTCCTCCCTTTAAAAAAATAAAAAAGAAAATAAAAAAAGAAAATCACTGGTCATGCAAAGATGACACAAAAATCAGAACTGCAGGCAGGGAGTGAGACAGGAAGTGCGGATTCACAGTGACTACCAGCAAAGAGGTTAGTACCGCCACAGTAATTTGTTTTTTCCTGTGTCATAACTGTACAATTTCTTGCTTGGTGTGGTCCTTTGAAGCAATAACCTTTTCACTCACATTTGACAAAGGAGCAGGCAATAAAATTTTCCTATATTTCAGCATGTGAAAGGAGACTGTTAATGTTTAAAGTACCACATCACAGGAACAAGTTCTCCAGCCCAAAAGAGAACATGTTGCTTGGAATACACTGTCCCAGGCAGTATTTTTGACATGTATAAATACAGAACCAGAATTAGAGGGTTGTTCTAAGTTATAGTGTGGATTTTTCCAAAAATAAACACTACCCTAACCTCTCCCATGTTGGTTTCACTTACAGGCCCCTTTTTGGCAGCCGTCCCATTGCCTTCACTTGACTCCGGCTGCCACTGAGGTTGGTTCCAGATTCTTTTCAATCCAGTCAAAAAGTGAACAGTGTTAGAGTGCAGTTTAGCATCTTATAAAATATCATGAAAATCAATAGCAAAGGTTATAGAAAAAAATCAGGAATAAAGGAAGTATTACTTGAGGAAGAGTCCTTTTCCTGTTATGGCTCATATGTTACACACATGTATGTTTTTGCACTAAAATCCTTTTAAAAACATTGATGTTTCCAGCTTTTCAGATCTAAATTTGTCACTGTGTGTGTAAAGACCACACAGAGCACAAACACTCTAAACAGTCTGCTTTGTTTCATATACATTAACTGCCTTTGCTGCCAGCCAGAGGGAGATGTATCACCAGCAGGATAATATATAAAGCTAAGTGCCATCTTGCCAGGCAGAGCAGGGCAATCATATTCTGTGATTTTTATAGCACAGCACCTTCTCCCCAAGGGGCACGATGCACTTTACAAGCAAGATTGAATTAAGCTTGTCAGCAGTTTCCATGGGGGGTAAATATTTCTCTTTACCTTGAGGAAGGGAAACTGAGGCACCAGTATTAAGTCCCCAGAAAAACACTTAGCTGCCTGCTTTCAGCCCTTGAAATGTCTCATGTGATTTAATTAGACACCTACTCAAGTGCCTTGCTGGAGCCGTGCCTCAGGAAGACGCTATCGCCCTGACACAGATCTATTCCACAGACGGGAAACGCCATGGGATCCCCAACCCTTGCCCCTAATGACAAGGGCTGTTTTCCCCCTACTGCTCTCCCTAGAAGGTGGGTCACGACTTTGGAAGCCCGTGCTGGGAGCAGCACAGTGTGTTTCCATGCAGCCGTGTGAGTCTCCCTGCTTCCTGGGAGGCCTTGGCCAGTCGGGAATCTCAAATGCGAGGCAGCGCGGGGCCCTCGTCCCAGCTTTGGTGTCCATCCATTGACTTACTGCAGCAGGAGAGCAGGAATCGCTGCTGGCACGCAGCTCCAGGGACCGGGTCTGCCACCTACCCCAGGACCCAACGCAG
>VWPW01013337.1:2891-18457 GCA_013389825.1 Crypturellus undulatus
CAAATCTGTAGCTGTAATTTTAATATTGTATGTAAATTAAAGTGCTTTTCTCCAGTTTTGCATAAGACAACCTGCTTCAAAGATAACCATCATAACAGAATACTGACTACAATGTAAGGAGGGTCATGCTCAACCTCTAAGAATGCAACTGTGACATTTGTTTTCCACAATATCTTAAAATGATCTACACAAACCACTCTTCAATTTCTCTTTAATGCTCTGCATATTTTTTATTGCACAGATCATTCTTACAACATTTTAACATTTCCTCCCCCCTTATTGTTTAGTCTGAATGTTTGCTTATGCCCCAATTCTTTGTTTTGAATCTTTTTGGCCAACTTCAAGTGAACCTTGCAGAAGATATTCTCGATGAGAAGCTTAGGAAACACGTGCTTCTATGAGAAGTCAGTATCGGGCTATATAGTGAGAAAGCCAGACTGGCGTTTCAAGGAAGCCGTAGCCTGCTTTATCTTTGAAGAAGCCCTCCACACACGTACACAATCCCAAATACTGAGAGAATTCATCTTAATAATTTTTAATACAGATGTTTTCTTATGATGGGAGAGGTGCTACAGCCACAGCTGCCAGGGACAAGGGCAAAGACGCTACCTTTCAACAGGGCAGCCAACCTGTGTTGCACACACGACATTCCTACTGCAGCTGCCACTTCTGAGAAAGTTACTGTTTCCCTCCTTCAGAGGTGAATCAAATGCTGAAATGCAAGTCAAAACAAAGTGGGGAAGGTGCTCATATGTCTTTCAAAATAAGAGGAAAATTCCTTAAGTTGAGGGTATGTGGAGTGTTCCTTCAAGCACATATGCTGATTCTATAAAAATCTTATGTTGCAAATAAACAATATCCTGTAACTATTCACAACTTTGACAACTTATTTTTAAAGTAGTAAAACCCTAAGATTGAGAAAAGTACTACAGAACAAATAAAGTAACTATTATGATTTAATAAACCTCATCTATAACTGCATCTGTATCAAATGTTACACTGCTTCTGATACAGCTACAACATTATGAGTAATTGATTATTGCTCATACGTAGATGCAAAACTTGAATTAATCCAAATCCTCGAAACCATTTTCTGTATGATAACAAAAATCGGATACAAAATGAACAATTATGATAAAAACATTTACATAAATATGCCAAGTAAGAAAATGCATAGAGGGATAAAACTCTGAGCCTCTCAGAAAAGACAACTAATATTTTTTATAAATGTTTGCTTTACTTACATTTATTAGACACCTGCTCCTAACGCACATGAAGTTTATTATGTTCTACCTCCCTAATTCATATATTTGAAAATTTAAATACAAAATGGATCAAATATACTTTTTACTACTTTTTTATCTTAGTATGTCTCTATTACATAGAACAATGACAGTATGTTTTGCGTTTTCATAGTCTGTCAGCTCTAAGTGAGTTTCATTTATAAGTTCTCATAAACCAGGAAGCTGTTGCATGGTTTGAATCACCAAATTAGTGATGAACTTTTTTTATATATAAATATTCCCTCTTTAAACAATTAAGTATATTTTCCTAATATGAAAATTCTCCAAAATTCTCAAAAAATCTTAACAAAACCCATGTCCAGAAAAGATTCTTTTTGTATATTTAATGCCAAAAGCAGTTTCCTATTTACAAGGATTTTCATCACTGAAGCAGAGACTGAAAGAGCTGACAATTCTGTATTAAAAGATTCCTTCATTATAAAACATATTTATTTGAAATACTATGCTTAATCAACCTTTTTTACAAGAAATAGACTAATTAAAGACAAAATTAATGAAACTGATGACACTCAGATCTATTGTGTTAACACTAGTAAGGGGCTTAAGGAAGCTATTCTTAATAAACACATTTGTTGATTGCAACTCTTGTTGTACAGTTACCTCATGTAAGCTAAAAGGAAACACTTTAAGAACAAGAAAAAAATAAAGGGGGGGGGNTCACTTGATCACACTGTTCAAAGAGCCTAAAGTTGAATACAAAACTGACACTCAAGGGTTCTCCACTTAAAAGTTGTCAAGAGATTTGCTGGGAAGAATTTCAACAAGCTTCTTCCACAGGATGAGATACTCATTAAGAAGAAAAAAATCATCACTAGTGTAGGAAATAATTTTGGAGAAGTTTGGAGCATCATTTTTTCCTTTAGAAATTAGCACTCTAGAGTTCACCAAGAATTTCTCTCACATTAACTGAAATTAATGATACATGGAGAAACCTCTTTGGAAGAAAGGCCATAAAGCACTTAATAGAACAGGAAGAAGGCAGGCCCATAGGAGTTCTTGCCTTTGACAAGACCAAATCACTATCCAACAGGCTATTCCTGTATTTCTAGTCCAAATGAAAATTACAAAGACCCTCAGTGAGAAAAGTTAACTGTTACTCATTTAGATTTGAGTATTGTTCACATCAACATATTAGTATGATAATTGTAGCAGTACTAAATAATTGTTTTTGTTTACTTGCAATAATAATTTGCATCTCAAAATAGATATAGTAGTGAGATTTTTCACTTTTTATAATTTCAATAGAACTGATGTTATAAATGGTTCCAAAAGAAAAAAAAAGACCGCGTAGGAAAAAACTTCACATGCTAAGGTTAAATGCTTTAGTGTACACGTGCAAAAGTGATATATACTTCCAGTATTCTTACGCATCATGAGCAACTTAGTAAAATATCTGAGTTTTTAGATAGCTAAACACATATTTGCTTTATCATAATAAACCAATTTAGGCAACGTACATCACTGCTCAGTCTGTGCACCATCTGTAAGTAGTCTTCATTTGATCCATGTCTAGAATTATCAGCATGATGATTAGCTGAATTGCCAGACAACTGACTTGAAACTTTATTTTCATGGAGGTTTCTCATCCCACCTGAGACAATGGGACTGGATACTGAAGCTGAAATAAGAAAAATGTGAATAGTTATACTAATACACGCATGCACATTCTAACTCCAAAAGGTCTTACAGAAAACCAACTTAATAGCAGATATTAATGAGACGCCTGCAAGAGATCAAGAATCTGAGAAAGTACCCACGTTCCTTGACTGATTTTTCTTAGCACAAATACCTTGAATTAAACCAGCTAAGACTTAAACTTTTAAAATCTGAATTCTACGTTAACAAAGCTTCTCTCCGCAGATACTGTAATTACAGTCTTTGTCACATTTTTACAGGTCATAGAAACCTTTTTTTTTTTCTTCAAGATATATTGCACTGACTTACCTTGATATATGAAACTTTTGAGATATGCATATGAAACATAAGATTAAATACAGAACATATTTTTTTGCCGAGAACACTGTTAAACTTTAAGAAGAGATGATTTGGAAGGATCCAACGAAAGTTCTACCCACCAAAAGAACATGCCTAAAGTTCTTAGATACTTTAGCAACGTTCATGTTGTTCAAAATTGTTTCAAAAAAGAACAAAGAAATCTATTCATTCTGAAGGTCATCTTCAGCATTTACTGCATGCTTAGAGCATAATTCTTGCCAACTTAGAACTAATCTAGTCTACACCACAAAGGTTGTGTAAACCTAAATGAGCTGCCAGCAGAACTGTCACTTACATGGGTGAAAATGAGTTAAGTGACAGCCATAGTTTACTTCATTTTTTTCTTGTTATATGTAACTATAGAAAATAAGTGTAAAGAGAAGAGCAATGGCACACGAAGGTGTGTTTTGGTGTTTTGTCTCACCTTTTTTTTTTTTTTTTTTAAAGTATATACTGCCCTCAGTCAGCTAAGCAAAATTTAAACATGCCAAAAAGTTCTAGCATCTCATTACTTTGCACTAAGCATATGGCTCCTCCACAGAAATTAGAGGCACATTAAGGTAAAGCTGCATGAGACAAGAGGAAGAAAATAAACAAAAATATAGCGTAGACTTACCTTGCTGCATCTGAGGATGTGGTGTGTAACTGGGAGGATGTGAATATGGCATGTATCCTGCGGGGCTTTGAGGAGCATATGGACTAGGCACTGGACTGTTCTGTTGTGCCAAAAATCTGTTTCCAGAGCTTGTCTGTGGTGGCACAAACCGGCTAAAGACAAAAGAAAAAAAAAAACATTTTTAAAAGTTGGAAGACAAAATGTAGACATTTATTATCCCTTTTGAAATATGAAACCTCTGGAACATTATAACTTTTGGAAGAGGTGAAATATTCCAAGGTAAATGGGAAACTCTTTCAAAAGCAACATTTCTTGCAAATTATCGATACCATCCCAAATTCCATTATTACCGAAAAGCTACACTCCAAGTGCTGCAATAGTCAAGGTAAAGGAGAGAATAGAAAACATTCAACAGACCTGCATTGATATCAGGAAACGCTGGCACCAGTTATAAACATTTACTCAAATACGTCATTTCCAAAGTCATTCACAGCTTATTAAAAACTTATAATGACCTGTTTGCTAGCATTAACAAGGAGTCAGCTACTGAAAACGCAAATATTGCAGTAAGTTTTCAAAGAACTTGCAAAGAATTTAACAGAAGTATTCTGCCAAGACATAAGAAAGTGATAGGCAGGCAGGATTTGACCCAGTCCACTGAATATTCTATCGTCGGCCAAGGGATGGATGCAAGAGATGGGAAGCCATAAAAATAAAACAGGGTTCTGACAATAATCCATGTACACTACAACTTGCATTCTTTCTTGTATGAGCTTTTCAAAATACAAATAAAATAGGCAGTACGTCAAAAGTTTTTTTAAAAAAGAGAGACACGCTTAATACAAGGATTTTCCAAAGATTTTTGAGAAGGCATGTCATGTAATAATCAAAAACTATGGAACTTTCTTCACTATCACTTTTAGATAAAAAGGCAAAAATAAAGACAGAGATCTAAAGCATTGCATTTGGCAGAATTTGGCATTAAGAGAAATGTGAAATAAAATAGCTTATTTTAACAATTTTATCTTGTAACTGCAGATGGACTCTGTTACAGACATGTAGCTAAGCTGGAATGGCAGGCAAAGCTCTTTACCCCAGAGCACAAGAATAGCTCTATTAGCAAATGTCCACTTTATAGGTACTTTCTAGCTGCTGACACTCAGAGGTTGGAAATGAACTAGGAAGTTGAAAAGGAAGCAAACCAGAATTGGTGATCATGGTTGAATTTGAAGTTCATGGCCCTCCCCACCAACCCCAATTAAAACCCAGCATTACCTGGAAGGGCTGTGTGAGATAGTGGTTTGTTGGTAATTAGAAGATGCAGGACTCCCACGCATGGAATTCTGAGAGAGGTTGAACTGCGACATCATCATCCCTAGAGTAGGAGGAGAGAACAGTATGACTTCATGTCTTTCACAAATGATTGTATTTGAAAAAATTGTTAAGTTTACACACACATTAACATTTTCTACCAGAAACTCTTAGAAAACATTTAAAAAATCCATTCCATGCAAGATGCCCATTTTACACTATGATATATTCATAAACAAACATATAATGAAAAAAATACATTATGCTCCCTAAAGAGGTGATAATTTGCTATAAATTTCAACAGTAACTCCTTCCTCTGTTCCTTAACAGGAACTGGTTCCTTAACAAAACCTGTTTGTAAAAACAAGCACTTTATAGTAGGACATATATTCTGGATCATCATACCAATAGGTACATAATATACATAACACATAGCAGATAACACCAATAAGTAAGTGATTTAGGAACATCACAGCAATTCAGGCAAGAAAACCCTCTCTCAACAGTGATCTCAGAGAGGCACAAGATGCTCTCACAGATCCTGACATCCCTTAGCAATCCCTGCCATGCAAGGACAAACATCTTCCAATTCTACCTCTGCTAGTAAGCAGTGCTACTTCAGAAGCTGCCAGAATATTTTAAGTTGCAAAGCTGAATCAATATTCCATCCATAGACTAAATTCACAGCCATGATTTGGAGTTTCAGGAACCACACTATATCTCACATTAAAGTACATAACCACTTGAAACTCACATTTTCATTATGGATAATTTTAAAGAATCTTCTTTCTTCTAGATACTGGTATAAAAAAAATCTCTAACAACTAGACAGCAGTAGAAACTGAAATGGTACAGGTGCACAGAAATTTGAAATACTTTTAACTGGGTGATTTTAATAACAGATTTTAATAACAGGTGCCTAAATCAGTGTCAGGCTTTATGTGCAAACTGTAGCTCACGAAGTCATAGCGAGTGATCCACGTCCATGTCTAAAACCACATCACTGTCAAAAATATTTTACACCCGAGTTTTGAGAGAAGGCCAAGAGCAGCCCACAATTCAGAGTGTTTGGGAGCCAATCCTTCAATTACTACTGCCCATTTCAATGACTACAATATTTACACAAGCAAATAGTGTTTCAGAAACCCTCCCTCTCACCCTCTTTCCTCTTTTCCCAGTGGAGGAGAGCTGGGCTAATCCCTGGAAACAGGGGAGGTGTGAGGGGCCTCATTCCAGGCACATTATCATCCCAACAAGCTGAGAACAGGAGCAAAGGTCTCTGGTTATGAAGAAATCTGTACTCCTATACTCCAATATAGAGGTCCTTTCATTGCCTTTGAGTAAGAGAAGAGGGGTTCTCCGTCCTGCAAGGTTTACTGAAACAGACACTGGGTGCCTTGCACAGAGGCCAGGCAGGAGGAGCTCCAGTTGGCAGGTACAAACCCCAGGGTCGCCCTGCACCTTGCCTCTATCGCCATTTCCAACAGAGAAGCTTTCTGCTAGAGATGCTGCACGTGTGGTCATGCTACACTTGCTCCCATCTTGGGGATATTCCCACCAGGGTTATAACATATTCATCAGCTGGATTTTAAGTCAAACTACTAATCCTTAAAATTCACATACCTAAAGATAAAAAAATGTGCTCATATTAAAGCTACGTAGGTCCTGTAAAGACAGAGTTTCATTTCAGGTTTAAAGCAGTGCTTGCACATTGGGTACACATCAAAGCCATGTCTATCTAAGCCTTCCCCATTTACAACACTCCTCAAAACATGCATGTGGTACTTCTTTGGTTTAAGAGGGACAGAAAATCCGCTCAATTATGTAATTTGAGAAAACTAAAACTTACTCGGTGGCAGACAATTTTCTTCTCTCTCTCTCTTTTTTTTTGGGTAATCTACATAACTTGAAAAGTCTCTCCAAATACATTAATTCTATTTTAGCATTCCTAATAAATGTAAAAGAATGTACTATGTAAAAACACAGCTCAAGATTGCAGATTTCAGCATCGTGCCTGTTGAAGCCGAGACAGCAGAACATGTAATTTTTTTGGTTATAGAGACTCTTTACGAAAGTGCATGTCTGCAGTGTTTTTCCCCCTTTACAGGCACACATGCACTTGTATTCTGTAAAAATGAAAAAAAAAAAAACAAGTAATTCACATCCACAGAAAGATGCATTCTTTAATCCAGAAAAAAAAAATGTACAAGTTGTCAGAGACGGTTTCAAGTGAATTTTAAGTCCTTTTTGAACCTTACATTATGAACGCTAACCTATTGCAATACATTATTTAACTTTTCTTTCTAAACAAATCTGCTGAAAGAACGAGACAGTGTTGAGCGGGAAGAGGAGAAAAATTATTTTGAAAACTAAAACTGTCTAAAACCTTAATTTTAGATAACTTGGATTTTTAAAAATCCAGTTCACTCATGTTACAAGAATCAAGACAAATGTAGTTACAAGACAACATACAGAACTTCCTCTATCATCTGATGAAAAAGGTCTAAGATAAAATTAATATATTGTCCTTTACACAAAGTTAGGTCAGATGCTGGATGATGTGATTCAGTCTATTCAGACAGCCTGAAAATAGAAAACAGCCTATACTGAACATTCAAGAAAGTTAAGTGTGATCTCTTTTGGTTCTCTGAAACTCTTTGTTAATGTAACACCACTCTTAAAAGTTTCATATCAAAACGTCACATATAACTCTTTACTAGTATCTTCCTTCTGAAGCACATTTGCTAAAAATATAGTCACTCCTATTTCATCAGGAATTATTCTTAAACTATTGAATCAAGCTACTAAAGCCTTTCCCCCCAATAAAATCCAGAAAACAAAATCTCTCGCCTCTGCTTTGGCCCAAACTATTTCATTCCACCCAACTGGTGGAAAATCCTGACTCCCACTCATTTTCTTTGTGGGACCATAGTGCAAACTGGCAGTGCTATTAAGAATGACCTCTATTACAATACAGTACAATTGCAACCATTTTCTGTAAGATCAAGTTGTACTTTTTCAACCTACAAGCGTTTACTAAAACAAATATGGAAACCTACCCATAAAGAAATTCAAATAAAGCGACTGAAAAATGAAATTCAACCAATCCTTTTCCTACAAAATAACATTCTTAGCAATATTAAACATTATCTTTACAAAATAGCCAGTGGAGTTCATTTCCATACTTACTCTAACAGAATCACCCATAGAAGACATTAAGATAGATGGCTTGATTTTGCAAAAAAATACAAGGTAAGGCATGAATATCACATATCTCCTCCATATATATTTCTGGTAGGTTCAGTCCCCTAAACTTAAAGAACAACATAAAATGCAATAATTAAAAATGAAAATGAATTCTTACCACTTTGTACCCCATATCTGTTTTGCATGCTTTTCTCCCTGAAAACATTTGGATTCCTTGCCAGGATAGCCTGCAGCAGGACTGGTATATCTCCCTCTGGATCATCACTGCCAAGGTTATCTTTCAGTTCTCTGGAATTGTGGAAGTAAACAAAAACAAATGCATTTTCAAACCATAAGAAGCTACAGGTCAAGTAAAAAGTAAAACAAAACAAANTCTGCAAAAGACTGTTCCCTGCATCTATTTTAATTTCCTTCCCCCTGCCCCTTAATTAAGGTCTCGAAAAAGAGGTATTTCTGCTAGTCTTCAAAATTCTTTTCTGTTAATAAGCCTTACATACACATATACATGGCTGTCACTTCCTGACATTACAGTTTCTTATGCCTACTTCTATATCTTGATCTTCTCCACTAAAGAAAAACATTTTGGCATAGCAACTGAAAAAGTGCTATGGTAGGAGTGAAATTAAGAAATAAGACCTGCATTAATTTATTGCATTCATGTTGCAACCAACACTTTGCACGCACTATTTCCTAAAACAGAAACTACCATGTTTGTGATTCACAGGATTCCTTCTGAGCAACCAAAAATGTCATAAATCTTCTTTAAATGCCTCTACTTTCTTTTATTATTTGTTTTGAGGACTTTTAGAAACTAGTTCAGTTTGATCAAAACAACCGATTGTAAAATATAGGAGAGAGAGCTGTCAAGTCAATTTAATGAGCTGCAGGGACAAATGAAAAAATAAAATACATATTTAAAAGACAAGAGGATATACTAGCATACTTGCTAGTTCAATCCTTAAAATACTTACGCTCAAGATCTAATAAGAATTGCCAGGGGTCTTAAAAGAATGTTCTTTGTGCAATATTAGGCATACTTCTCTATCTCTGTATTTGTTCATATGCACTATTAACCAAACAGGAACACAAATGACTATTGCAAAAGCAAAAATTTAAGTATGTCCTCACAACTAACAAGCAGGTAAAAAGCAGTAGATATTTAAAAATAAATTAAAAAAAATACAAAATAAAAAAATAAATCCACCCAAACAAACAAAAAAATCTAAATACAAAACCAAAGTAAAAACAGTTATACATAAGGGTGCTGGATATTTACTAACATTGTGATTTACAGAAATAATTAACTGCTATACAGTGGTACTCTGCTAAACAAATCTAACACAAAAAAAAAAAAAAAAAGTATGTTCTTATTTTCAGATTTTAATGAAAAACCTTCTCAAGGAACAAAAAGGCTGTTCTGATAAAGGAGCTGAAGTTCAAAACACATACATGTGGTCTGTTGACACCTGATTGAGACTGTGTACAAGCTGAGACACCAGATTTTCATCCCTACAAGTCAGAAGGCAGTTCACCTCCTCTGCTATCCGTCCATTGAAGAGCAGGCTTTTTGTTGTTGTAGCAGGTAAAGGTGATGGAAGAGGCAGTTGGTTCAAAACTGTTACCGGAAAATGGAAAGAAGTTCAGAATGATTCTACTGAACACAAACATAAAAAAGATTAAGAAAATCTAACAACTACATTTGAATTGTAGGGAGGATTTTGTATCACGTACACACTCTGTAGACCCAGTGCTTTCAAGAAAGAATAATGCAGACAAGTCCTCAAACTATATTACTTAAATACTTAAATGTGCTAAGGCAAGTACTATGAATAAAAACACATTTTTAACTATCTAGAGTATGTAGCTATTAAGCATGTTAAGACATTCTTCTCCTGTAACTCAAAGTATTAAATGAAAAATTTATACACATATACATATGCAGCAGTATCTTTCAATTTTACATTTAAGAATATTAGAAAAAAAATAAAGGCACTTTTTTTTTTTTTTTTTTGAATACATCTGATTTTTCTGTTTTTACTATAGGCAATTAAATTCAGTTGTTAGGTATCTCTCTGGTGTCTCTTGGAACCTCTTTCCAAATTTCAACAATATAATAATAAAAATGAGCTCAGAAGCAGTATCTTGGTCATGGAGTCCAGTTACTTACTACGAAAGAAAACTGAGCTATAAACTCTTTCCCATACTTCCTAAGCAAGATGCATCTTTGTCTTTGCTTCCCTTATTCGAACAGTTGGTTCTTAAACCTCACTACAGTAATGATAATTCTTCTATAAGTTCCCACCCCAAATTTATTTGTGGTCAGATTATAACCATTTTTTTTTTCCACCAATATCATCCTTTAATATAAATAGTTCCTTTCTTTTCCGTGTATTTTGTCTGAGCTGAAGAGCCCAGAAAAGCCTCATGAACTTCTTATTCCTACTCTACTAGCCCTTCTTTGCACTCATTCCTGTTAACCAGAGGTACGTTTTTGTTTTTGGTTTTTTTTTGTATCTTGATTTATATCCTGAGCTAAAGAAACAAGCTTCAAGTATCTTCACCCTAATTCTACAACTCTTTTTGGCTGAACATCTGTCTAATCTCTCTCTTTAGTGAAAATGAGATGTATGCTTTAAAGATTTTTTTTTAAATCATTTCTATGTTTTCTCATTTGTGGAATACTCAGATGTGTCAGATATGTCATATAAAGAATGAATTCCTGCGCTTTCAGGTTTACTTAACAACCCTTTTTCTCCCCCTAGATTTCATCTCAGGTTATGATTAGCATAGTTTGCTTGGAACAGTTTAAAAATTCAAGCAATGACACAATTTATATTTTTAACACCACATCTAATTTTGAGTGGGTTTGTTTTAAGAAACAACCTGTAAAATAAAAATATTTTTAATGTTTGAAAACACAGGTATTTACACAAAATGTAGAAAACAGCATAGCAAAAAGGAGGGGAAAAAAGAAAGAGCACTTACGGTCTGTAAGACTAGCAATCCCTGCAAGAGTAGTGATGGGAACATGAGGCATATCCCCATTCATCCTGAAGTTCTGCGATGGTAGTGCCTACACAGATAGTTTAGTTCAGGTGCCAGCTATCATTACTTCCCATCTCCCAAGCACTAAAAGAAAGGCACACAGGAAAACAATCGTCAGTTTGCAGATGACAACTTTAAGTTCAACACCAAAAATGAAATGCAGACCATAACTTTCACCACCTACTAAAGTAATTTTTTCAGGAATGAGCAGAACAATCTAACACTTAAATATTCAAACAGCATTAAGTAATCAATATATTAGTCTCTAGCATCACAAGTAGATCTTTTCCTCAAAAAAAGATGCATGATGCAAGATGATGGTACAAAAATCCTTTTGGTTCATGCTCCAGCATGGTAGCACTTTCTCCACAATCAGTGTAAGTCTTTATCTGCTATATTCACTTTCCAATTTTGAGGAAAGCAGTATTTTTCACACAAAGAAGAGGTAGCAAATCTAAAAGTGCTAGCAGGGAGACACACTACTCAAGGAAGACACAAAGTGATAAATACAGAGTCTTAATGTATTTTAAAAAAGGTGATTCTTCAAAAATTAGCTTGAAAACCTCTCATTAACATTAAACATAATCTGGACAAACATCTTTCAGGAACCACCAAAAGATCACTACATCACTGTCACTTCCTATGAGAATCATTTCTTTACGCAAAAGAAAATTATAGGAAATACATAGGAAATTTCTGCCAAGAAGATTGCAGGGATTCAAGCTAGAAAAGGAAATTGAATAGGCCTTTTTCCTCCACACTTAATTTCAGAAGTTTATGAAAACTTTAACTTTTTGACATTGTGCGCAGCCTATCTGCGTACAACTGCAATCTTTGAAAAACCTCCCCTCCCTGCAGAGCTTAAACAGAACTCACAGAGCTGACTTCCTTTGCTGCACCTGCCACAGTTTCAGTCTTACTACTATATTCTATTTGTTTATTAAAAATATAGCACACTACAGGTGCTGCAATTTAGTTAAGGAAATGGCCCCAGATAGAGATACCATGAGGTTTTCTTTATCCAGCAGAAAGCAACCTTCGAACACCCCGAGCAGCCTCAAATGCTGCTTGAGGAGCTATACCTGAAACAGACAGCAATGTACACAGAATTTCAGTGGTTTCTCAGGTCCAAAAATAAGTAATCTNAATCTTTGAAAGATCCCCCCCACGGAGGTTAAACAGAACTCGCAGAGCTGACTTCCTTTGCTGCACCTGCCACAGTTTTAGTCTTACTGCTATATTCTAATTGTTTATTAAAAATATAGCACGCTACAGGTGCAGCAATTTAGTTAAGGAAATGGCTGCAGATAGAGATACTGTGTGGTTTTCTTTATCCAGGAGAAAGCAACCTTCAAACACCCCGAGCAGTCTCAAATGCTGCTTGAGGAGCTATACCTGAAACAGTCACAACAGTCACCAATATACACAGAATTTCAGTGGTTTCTCGGGTCCAAAAATAAGTAATCCTTAAAAAAAAAAAAAAAAAAAAAAACTAACTTCCCACGATAAGTCTGCACTAGCATCCTGCAAGGACTAACACTCCTTTCAGAATTCCAGTAGAGTGTGTTTTTCACATAAAAATTGTGTGTGTGCGCAACAGAAAGCTCTTATCTGATGATGTCTCTTTTCACGATATCTCTTCTCCTAACTGCAACTGTACCAAAACTGACTCAAGCCACGGCAGTAGTCAGTATTACTGGAAACCATGTAGGTAACACTAAAACAAGGGGGGGGGGGGGGGGGGGGGAAAAAAAAAAAAAAAAAAATATTTTTCTTNCCTGAAAGCCTAACCTGGGAAAGCTACAGGCATCAGGAACAGTCCCTATTAGTGTAAATTCTTTTTTGGACTTGCCACTGCAATACTGAAATTATATAGATATTCAGTGGGAAAAAAATCCTCAAAAAGTGTTAATTAGAAACCATCTTCACAGACATATGATAGGAAAGCAGAACTGCCACAGTTTTATGCTTTTTACCTTCCAGAAAGAAGACATGAGGCTGGAGCAGGTGCCGGGAGCGAGAATGCCGGGGAAGCCGAGGAAGAGGAGACAAGAAAGACGAGGCTTTGCTCAGCTAACAAAACCAAGGGCAAGAGGGAAAACGGTTCCTCTCCCTAAGGGAATCAAGGTTAGAAAGGAAGAAAACTAAAAGGCAGGTCAGCCCCTACACTGAATGGCACACAAACACTTGCAAGGGGAAAATCAGAACCGAGTTTCTTAGCACCATCTGGAGAGGCTTTCTATGCTAAGCCCCGGCAGAGACAAGCAACATCATTACTGCGCTTTTCTACGATGATGCGAGTGAAGAGATGAGATTAGATAAAACAGAGAGACTGATGGGATTACGTGACAGGGTTAGTTTATGCAATAAACAAAATATAAAAGAATAAAAAATCCAAGCACATAGCAGTATTTGGATGCAAGTATTACATCTGTTGGACACTGAGAAAAATGTAACTTGCAAAAACTGAGGGATTCTATCCCAGAACCAGATATTGGGGTCTCATGAAACTAAAACTCAATGTCACTGAGAACACTAATAAAATCACTCACTAAACAAATTCAGAATGTCAAGAAGTTAGAGGGAAGGAAGGAAAGCTTCGATGCAATCAGGTTCACTGCAGGACAGGCAGAGCAGTAGCTGGCAATAGCTTAACTGCTGGGTAACAAGGGCTTTTTCCCTCCTCCTGATTTAACATTAGTTTACAAATTTGTTGTGTGGCAACTACCTACAATTAACTCCAAAGAATAAACATTTCTCAATATTAAAAATATATATATATATATATATCACCTTTCTACAGGAGCTATTACTGAGTGTAGATCATTTCGACTTCCAGCTTTTAGAAAGCAAACTGCTAATTAACAGGAGCGAAGGAAATTAAAGCACTGCAAAGCTGCTGAGCAAGGCAGAGACAGAAGGAACCCAGAGCAGGCACGTGAGATGTACACCCTCCATGCTCAGCACTACCCTGCTGAGCACCCTGCGCTCCCACCACGACTGATGGACAGGGTAGCACAAGGAAGTGATACAAAGAATTGCACAGTGAAAGGAAAACAGTGAAAGGGAAGCATATGTTCACATACAGAAAGCTATGATCATACTACACAACAAAAAAGTGAAGTCAGGCCAAGATATGAATAAAGGTAATGTTAAAAAACACTACACTTAACACTATGCAAGGTACTGTGTAGCTGGTGAACTGGAGTGATAACATGCTGCCTTTTCCTGCAGTTTTACTTCACAAGTCCAAAGAGTTCTCAAGTGCTAGAAGAGCATTTTAAAAGAAAAATACTGAACAAACTAAAACTAAAATAAGCTCTGCTATCAGAGTTCCTAAAATTGCATGCAACATCCACACTGTGTTGGACTGCATCCAGGCAGGTTTTGAAGATCTCCAGAGAAGGAGACTCCACAACCTCTCTGGGCAGCCTGTTCCAGTGCTCTGTCACCCTCACTGTCAAAAAGTTCTTCCTTAAGTTCCCGTGGAACTTTTTATGCTTCAGTTTGTGGCCGTTTACTCCAGTTCTGTCAGTGGCCACCACCGAAAAGAGGACAGCCCCATCCTCCACACTCCTTCCCTTAAGTCCCTTAAGGTATTTATATACGCTGATCAGGTTCCCCTCTCAGCCTCCTCTTCTCCAGGCTGAACAGGCCCAGCTCCCTCAGCCTCTCCTCATAGGGCAGATGTTCCAGGCCCCTGATCATCCTAGTCGCCCTGCGCTGGACTCTCTCCAGCAGCGCCACATCCCTCTTGTACTGGGGGGCCCAGAACTGGACACAGTACTCCAGATGTGGCCTCACCAGGGCTGAGTAGAGGGGTAAGATCACCTCCCTTGACCTGCTGCAGACACTCCTCTTAACGCACCCCAGTACCCCACTAGCCTTCTTGGCCATGAGGGCACACTGCTGCCTCATGGTCAACTTGTCATCCACCATGATGCCCAGGTCCTTCTCTGCAGAGCTGCTCTCCAGCAGGTCGGTCCCCAGCCTGTACTGGTGTCTGGGGTTATTTCTCCCCAGGTGCAGGACCATTGTTGAATTTCATGAGATTTCTTACAGCCCAGTTGTCCACTCTGTCCAGGTCC
>VWPW01013338.1:0-42500 GCA_013389825.1 Crypturellus undulatus
GGGACTCCCTGGGCCTGGGGCTCCACAAAACACAATGGGAAAATACAGGGTACTGTGCCCAGCAGCAAGTTAGGGAACTGGGAAGTCTTGAGGAGGCAAGGTCATCTCACATCATTAGGTTCATTAAATTGCATCAATACCAAACTTGCTAAACATGGTATTTTTGCAAAACTTGCCTTGTGGACAATGCAAAGATCAGATTCTCTCATGGATCTCTCCTGAGAGTTTTGGAAGGATCACCTCATAAGGGTGACTTAGTGATATATTAAAGAATATTGGTTTTAATTTACTCATGTATAATGTAGTAATGTCCAGGGATGATTTCTATGTATCCATACTAGTGCATATGTATGATACATATGTATCCATACATATGCACATACATGCATACATAGTATGATTTCCATAGTATCCTGTGCTTTTTTGTTTCTTCAGGACCTAAAGGTGAAGACAACTATTATAATATATTGAATTAGACATATTCCAATGTATATATTAAATAAGACATCTGTAAAATACTTTCAGTAGCAAGAAAGTGAATTATTTAGATTAAGCTAGAACATGTGTTAGATTAAGATTAAACTGGGGAACATGTTAGAACATGTGCTTAGACACATCTGAGCCAAATGAAGTTACTCTCCAATATCCCAGACTTCCAGACTGATCTGATCAAGAGTGTCCACCTTTATTGTCCTTTCCCCCCCTCCGCTCCCTATATTTTAATTCCAGTGATCCACTAAACCATCTGATGAAGAAAACACTCCTGATTAAATCTCTGTGAGAAAAGTTTCATTTAGATCAATCAATATTTCTCATTTTAGAAGATTTGGGGAAAATTGCTAGCCATTTCATCTACAGATTAATGTAATCAGCTTCTACTGTTTTCATAGGAACATTTTGTTATGTATTTTCCAGAAGAAAGAAAATATCTTGTCTACACCAGATGTTTATAAAAATCTTTCATTTTTAAAGATTGCTTTATTATAAAAAAAGTGTCTCTAATCTTAAAATTATTATTCCTTAGATATTCCCTTTTTGTTTAAAGATTGTGAAAATTGCATAAAAATTTATGGAAATGTGACTTGCCTCTACCACTGTTTCTAGACAGAAACTAAACTAAACTACTTTCTAAACTACTGAAAGCTGTTCAACAGCCCTTAGTCACATGAAACAATAACTTCACAATAACTTAACACTGTTGTTTCTCCCAGGCATTTCCCAGGCTATTCTGCACAGGCACTCAGACAAGAAAGTATAGAATCCACGTGTTTTGTTTTTTCAGACACGGTTCTAAAGGATAGCAAGTAACATTTATTTGTTGGGCTCTGCAGTGTATTGGATAACAGGCTTAGGGTCAAGTGGCACCCCAAGGAAGGCCAATGTGCTGCACTGCACGATAGAAATAGACAACAGATGTAGTGGTATAAGTTGAGGAAGAACTTTGTCACTGTGAGTGTGACAGAGCACTGGAAGAGGCTGCCCAGAGAGGTTGTCAGGTCTCCTCTAGAGATCTTCAAAACCCTCCTAAGTTTGATCCTGTGCCACGTGCTCTAGGTGTCCCTGCTGGAGCAGGGGGTTTGGATTGGATGATCCCTAGAGGTCGCTTCCAACCTCAATCATTCTGTATGATTCAGTGACTAGGTAGAGCCATAAGACTGTCTTTTATGCTTTTTTATTCAATAAAAAAATTCAACAGATGGAGTACCAATATGGTATATGCAATATTGTGATGAGACTGCAAAGTCTAAAAAGGGGAATATTCAGTATTCCATCTTTAAATGAAAATGATCAAATGAAATGTGATTAAATGGATGTGCTGAGACATTTTCTTGATAAAATTCAGCAAACATCTGATTTCTATCCTTATTTTTTGTACAGAAGATGCTTTTGTTACAGCTGTGGTTTCTGTCAGTGGTTTTTAAAGCTTCATGATCTCTGTTTAAGAAATCTGTTTTGCAATCTGTTTAGTAAATAACAAAAATTATTTTCAAATTGAGAAAATAAATTTAGCAGTGTTTTGTGTCAACATTTGTAATTTTATAGGCAAATGCCAGCATTTGCAGTTTGCAAAATATTGTAAACCAATTGATAACCACAATGTTATTTTACTTTGACAATTGCTTACTCAATCTGTCCTGATCATCTTGCACATTTATACCATTGTCAAAGTACCACTGGCTTTTCCCTGCAGGTATTTCTAGTACACTTTCAAAGTTTTTCTTTGCAATATACTTTTTACTCAGAGGTGATAAGAAAATACAATTTTCTTCTCTCAATTTGCAAAACAAATACTTATAGTTAAGCTACACTTTTATGGGGAGAAAATACAACTCATTCCCACTCACTCAGTTTTGGGATATTTGAACTATAACTGTAACTGTGCAGCAAAGTTTTCCCTGGACATTGTTGATAACTTAAAAATATTAAGACAACTTGAAATTTGATAAGTCAACAATGATCATGTCCACCAAATGATGAGCATTTGATCAGCAATGTCCAGAGAAAACTCTTGTTTGGTTTTAAGGCAAAGGATGTTATCATTCTTCCAGAAAACAGATATTATTATTTCCATTTTCTCTGTGCAAAAAGCACCATTAATAAAATTTGTGGAAAGGGGAAAATATGCTAGTAGTTGAAAAGACTTTGGATTTTATCTGATGGATATTTTTCTTAAGAAAAATTTCAGAGTAGTTTGTTAGTGGTGCTAAAATCTTATTAATAAATACTAGTCTACAGGTAGGAGAGCCACAATTTATTATTATTATTATTAATATCATTATACATAAAGGTTTAAATGTAAATTATATCCTTCCCATGTCTGGAAATTTTAGAGCTTTTCTGGGATGTGGAAAAGGGAGGAAAATAAGGTGGAGTTAATCACTCATATATTCTCACAATTTCTGCTACTCTAGTCCATTTTCTTGCAATGTCACAGTCTTTTTTTCATTGAAATGGTCAATTTGTTGCAGAAAGGTAAGATATCATGACAGCAGATTACATTAAGACACTTCTAATTATAACAAAGCACAAAGGTTTTCTTTAGGATGCTCCTTCACAACTTCTAGTCTAATAATCATGTCATAAAGCCATTTCAATAAATTCTTGGTAGGACTGTAGCAAGGGTGCAGATCTGCAGACTCTCTCCTTTAGGAAAAAGCTCCAGGAAGAACCTGCTCCAATCTACAGGACTAGTGGAAAATACTTTTTTGGAGGCTGATTCCTGGTATGACCTAGTGGAGGAAAGGGTATGTGTACTGACGGATTTTTCTGGCTATATTCCAGAAATCAGAAAAAGCCTAGGTTAATAGATAATCTTAGTGAAATAGATTTAGTTTGTTATTCCTTTCTGATAGGTAATTTTATAGTAGCACTTACAAACAGAGAACTGAAATGTTAAGTTTAAAAAGAGCTCACAGGATCCCAGCATTCAGTTTGAAATATATTTAAATCTTCTATCTCTAATGACATATTTGAGAGTATCAGCTGCTACCCATAGCCTTAAAATTAACAGCTTTGTATTATATTTGCATTTTATTATGTTGAAATTTGTATCGTATTTTTCCTCAACTATAGTTATAATTCAGTTGCGTTCCTTCTTTCAAAAAAAGAATAGGTTGCCCAAAGAGGTATGGAGTCTACTTCTTTCTAGATATTTGAAAGCCATCTGAACAGGGTCCTGAGCAAGGTGACCCTGTTCTATGTGACCCTGCTTGAGCAGGGGATTAGACTAGATGGTCTCCAAAGGTCCCTTTCAACCTCAACCTTTCTGTGATTTGTTTGAAAGCATGTATGTTTAGAATTAATCATAATTCTTTAACAAAGATGTTGAATTGACTACAGAATAGGTATCAGCTGACAGAATTTTCACAGGTTATTGCTAGGATCTGTCTTACTGACCATACCAACTCATCTTTAAACACTTCTTTGTTTTGGAAAAAAAAAGTAAACAAGAAAGCTCAGTCAAATCTTTAAAGGACCTTCATTCAACTGACACAAACACAGTTTTAAAAAGAGTGTTGTTTCACATATCTCCAAAGTTATCTAGGATCATTTTAGCAGCTTACACTTATTCTTGAATACAGTAAATCTACAGTTGAAGTCATTCAGTCAGTAACTTTTTCCCCAATTAAAATTATCATATACTTAATATGTAAAGAAAATAAATAAAATTCTATCATCTCATGTGTCAAAAACAAAGTTTGCTGTCTTATTTAGCTTTCTGATATAGAGAATTCTGTTTAATAATCCCATTTTGCACAGAGGCATGGAAAGATCAAATGACCTGTCCCAAAATTACTTAAGGATTCTGTGGTATATCTGGGAATCAAATCAGATATCTAGCATCCAAGTTTATTTCCGTAACTGCAAATCTATTCTTCTATTGTCACTCTTAAGATTTTTACTCATTAAGAATGAAGAATATTATTCCCTTATCCTGAATTATCTATTACAAATGCCTTGTCAATATTTTCTTAGAGGTATATTTATGATATGTCTCTTTGTTACCTGTTCTTTTACAATTTAGAGAAAAGACTACTGCTGTGTCCTGTAGGATGGTGTTGGATTTAGGGGTCACAGGTGGAACCACCTCTCTCCTCTTGCTACTGAGTATTTTTTAGCTGTTGCTGAAATTTCTCTACCTGTAAAGTAACATGTCTTGCCAAGGCATCCTTGAAGTGGTAGGAACACATTATTCACACCCTTGACTTTCTACAGCTAGTAAATGCATCGTTTTGGAAATATAAATACTTAATTTTAATGGTCACCTATCTGCAGCTATCTGTTACCCTGTGTGAAGTATATGGTAAAAGTCACAGAGCATACGGCAATTATAAACCTTCAGTTATTGCTGCAAACGAATTTGCTCTATTTTAAGGTTTAGAAGTTTTATTAAATATGTCTTAGATAAGTCTTAGTAATCTTTAAAATGAATTTGCTTTTGGTGGTCGTTAACCAGTTACAGCTGTTTAACAAACCGTTCATAATAAAATAAGTACAGGCTTAAATGCTGCGTAAACATGAAACAAGTCATTTTAAATTAATGTAATCATATGTTTATAATTCTTGATTTGATTTTAGTGATTATAGCAGGCTTTTACAAGACAAGAAAGTCAGCCAGAGTTGTTATATTTTTATTTTACATAGGTTCTTCTATTGGGTCTGTGGGAAAATCTTGCTATAATAGTAAGATAATAAATTATAATCTTCATTCACTCTTTTGCTGGGTGGATTTTTTTTTCTCAAGCTGAGTATATATTATAACTGTTATTTGCTAATATTCTGTTGAAAAATGACTTTGTAAGAAGGGCTTTTCTTGTCTTTCAGCAGTTAGTTCATCTCAACTCTCATATGATAACTGTGGGCAGTGAATCACCAATGCTGTAGTGATTCACCTACTTTTTCCAAACTGTAAAGGTAAAATGCTAGTATTTTTAGTTACGGGCTATTAGATAATTCATGAATTTATCTATTGGTATTAGAAAATGACATATCATGAAATGATGTTCCACAACATTCCTCTCACTCATCATCCATAGGTTCTTTTCCTGCTTGACTTCCTGATTTTTAAGCATTTTGACGTTAATTTCTGTGGCAAACCTCAGTCTCAAACTGAAATTTTGTTTTGAAATTTTCTACTAAAAGTTGGTTGGTGAAGTGTAGAAAATATGAGTTGTTGCTGGTATATAAATTATGTTCTCTGAATTGACCTTGGAATTTGGAGCGGGGGTCTGGATTTTGGCAATGAATTTTTTTTTTCCTTTAGAAAATCAAAAGGGATGTTTTCTGTGAATATCCAGCAGAGAAAAAAAAAGATCTAAATATTTGTACTTGTTCACAAAATTATCTTGCATGGTCAGGAAACACAAATTTCCACATGATTGCAGGCTAGAAGGCAGGATCAACACTTTATTATAGCAGAGGTAGATCTGGGATAAAGGATGATAGATTGCAATTTTTTCCAATGTTTGTTGTTTCTGCTGTACTTTTTGCAACCATTTGAGAAGTCTCATTTGGGAAAACATTAGATGTCATTCTTCCATTTTACAAACAGAAGAACTGAGAGATTGTGAAAGTGCATTTGAGTAACTCCCTCCTCCCAGCAGATTTCTAATATGATGTTCTTTAAAAAGTTGCAATAATATGTCCTTCTGAAGGAAGCTGTTACGTATTTTTCTTTTTTTTTTTGTGAAGATTAAGTCAGGCTTGCTCTGGGACCAGGTACTCTGTTTCTTCAAGAAAAAGACATTGTGTGAATTGAGCGCATATTTCTAAAAGCCACTGACTACACCAGTCACACTGCAGTGCAAAATAATAGTTTGCTCCTGCTACCAGTCAATCCTCTGCAGTGTATAGAAGATAAGTTCTTTTTTAGAGGGTAAACTGCTAAACTATGTAACTATTTTTTCCTCTGGTGCTTTAGATTTCCTTGCTGAAGTCTTTTGGCTGAATATTTCATGAAGTTATTGTTACACAAATACTGAAATTCATTTAATGCATGAATGTAATGCACAAAGAGAACTAAAAGTCTAATGACTTTAAAAAAAAATATAGTAATAAACTCTTCAGACATGTGAGTAAAAGGAGAAGTGAGCATGGCATTGTGAAATGAGAAAGATAATCCAAGTAAAATCCCCAAACAAAACTGAACAGTGTTATCACTTGTGAGGTTACAAGCAGTGTAGATAATATGAACAAATGTGTGTGAGTGGGGGCGAAAATAATTATATATGAAGTCAGATGAAAATAATGACATACGCTCAAATTAGATTAAATGGACAATATCCCATCAGGATTTTGAAGTGCTGATATTTGAAAACTCAGGTTATTCTGACCTGAGATCATTTTTAACACGAATGACTTTAGAACATTTTTTTTCAGAAAGAGATACAGTTGTAAATGGAGAAATGAGAATATTTCACTTATCTAATCTTCCAATGGCAGATTATGTTGCAGTAATATAGTACCTTTCTTTAAAATACTAATCTAGATGAAGTTAACACATAGGCATTAATCTGTCTAGAATTTAGAATATTTGATATGAAGTCATGTAGAATTTATTCCTTCAATTTCAAAAAAAACCTAATTAATTAATAAGAAATCCTTAATGCATGTATTGATTCAGCAAAGAGGATATTCAAACGGGTTGTGATAAAGAGGGAGTTTAGGGTGATAAAGGCTTGTGATTAATCTTGTATTGGTAACGGTTTCCTCAAAGATCATTTTGGAGTTAACCTTGTTTATTTTTTGCTCTAACACAATAAGTAAGAGTATGTTATTGAAATTTGTTGATAACAAAATTTGGAGGGAATCAGAAGGTGATAAAACACCAGTAACTGTGAGAGAAGTGTAAGTCTGCCTTGTGAGAGAAAGCAAATTTTTCTTCTGTAGCCTAAGAAAATGAAGACTAAGGGAGAGGGATTATCTTTCTTTTCTATGATGAAGTTCAATCAAAAGGTGCCTCCTCTGAAGATCAATCAAGAGGTGCCTTTGCTCTTAGCGGTTGTGCTAAAATTTGGGAGACCTTCACACTATCTTTATTGTCTCTGACATTTTGTAGCTGATGTTAGGCAAATGAATTAAAGTGCCTGTTGCATTATTGATCATGGTGGCTGCTTTCACAGCAAAGTAGTGACCATGCCACATCCTGTGGCTAGATAAAGCCTGTTAAAACAGTCCATCTGCTTTCCACCTGACCTCCGGATGTGACATTTTAGAGAATACAAGGCCCTGTAGCTCCTTTCGATTATGTGCCTATTTATGAATCTTGTATATATTATTAAATTGTAGGCATCACATATCATACAGTTATTAGGTCAGTCATTAAGATTGCTTGCACTTTCTGGCACATGCCAGAGTATATTAGTATTTTGGTCCTGTGATTCAGTCTCTGCTAGCTATGATACAGGCTGAACCACACTGCTGTTATGTTAAGATCTCAAATCTTAAGAGGAGGCTGAGGTGAGACCTAACCACTCTCTATCTGAAAGGAGGCTGTAGTGAGCAGGGGGTCGATCTCTTGTCCAGAATATCTACAGATAGGACAAGAGGAAGTGGCCTCATGTTGTGCCAGGGGAGGTTCAGGTTAGACAGCAGGAAGAATTTCTACACAGAAAAAGTAGTCAAGCACTGAAGCAGTCTGTGCAGGGAAGTGGTGGAGTCACCAGCCCTGGCAGTGTTCAAGAAATGCATAAATGAGGTGCTTAGGGACGTGGTTTAGCAGGCATGGTGTTGAAGCATTTACAGTTGGACTTGATGATCTTGAAGGTCTTTTCCAATCATAATGATTCTATGATTCTGTGATTCATATAACAATACTACAGTTAAAAACAATATACATTGTTTTCTTTATCTGGTGATGTGTTCAACCTTCTTATATCCATCTAGGCTCTAAGATCAAATATGCCAACCTTTCCCAAGAAAAGAGAGGATTAGGTTTATGTCAAAGCATCAGCCATCAGAATTCTTCACTGTAATGGATAGCTTGTTTTGTTTTGTTTTATTTTTTTCTCCCAACTCTATGATTTTTTATACACTTATTGACATAGTCTGTTTACTCACTTCACTGGTGCTTGTATTGGATATCTAATATGTATGATAAGTTTTACATTAGCTGGATTCTTGTTCTTCATTATCCTTTAACCCCAATATATCCAGCTTCCAAGGTTGCTTTTCCTTAGTGAAAAATGCACTAAAGACGCACTAAATGTACACCGATTGTGGTTTGTTTTTATGGCCCAGAAGCCTCTGTTATCATCTGCGCCTGCACTTTGAAAGCTCTCTGTTTGTATTTTGGAAATCCTTGGGTTCTTCAGCAGTGTTCCTGTGGTATCCTGCTAACATAACCAATGTTTTATTAGCACAGCCAAGTCACAGGTATATCTTCATCGTGGATTCACTGAAAGTTCAGTCTATAAAAAATAATGATCCATTAGAAGAGGTATATATACATAGAAGTACAAAACAGTGATAACCACTTATTATTAATACTTATTATTTACAGGAACATTGTTGATATATTATCAAAATCAGTCTGCAACATACTGTAAAAGGTTAGGTCAAGTTGCATAAAATTGTTTGAGCTAATCTGATTGAAGCCACTGATAGAAAGAAAAGCTTTCTGTGTTATGCAGTGTTTTCCGTATTCAATGATAGGAGTGACAATGGTGACATGAGAGAGCACTGGAAACCCCAGAGAAGTCAGTAGGAACCTCAAATAGGTGTGTGTGTGTTGATGGAGTATCAGAGCTTCTAATATCTTTCATGAGCAAGCCACCTCTAATCAAACTGCATCTAAAATTCTTTTCACAATAAAATAAAAGCTTATAATTACATCCTTTCTGTAGGTGTCAGGAGCACCACTCATCCACCTAACAGTGAGATCAGCAATGCAGAAAACAGAGAATATGTTTCTAGGCCTTCCGAAGTTAAGAAGAGCTGAATTACATATTCCTATCCCTTAGAATTTCCCAGTAATCAAGCTGAACTCTACACATTCAGGAAAGATTCTGCTACAAACCTCAGATACTGTGAAACTTCAGCTGTCCCTTTTTTGGCCTTTTTTTTTCCCCTGAGAAAAGGTATATATGTAGCAAAAAGCCACCTTAGGAGTCCTTGTTTGGTTGAATGATAATCTGTAGGAATGATAATCAGGCTTGCACAAGATCTACAGCTTTTTGCCACTGCATTACTCTATGCTTTTGTTCAGGCTAATGTAAACATAAAGCAGTGTAAATCCCCTGCAGATCAATTTAGTCTAAAATATCCAATTTGCTAGTTTTAAGATGATGCCTTGAAACTGACACAGAGCCAGGGAAATTGGATTTATGACTTTTTTTCACTAGGAATTCTGTTTAGAACATTTAGTTCATAGTTACTTCCTAGTAACTTCAGTGGTGTTACCTTAGCATAACAGTGCAGTACTGCAGTGTTGAATCAAATGCAAAGTTTTCTTCCACTAACTGTGGCAGTTATTTTTGGGTACTTAATTTATGTACAGACACAAAATCTTCTTTCCATAAATGAGTACAAACTCTAGAAAGCTATTTTCCTTAACTTTTCTGAATTATTGAATATGAAGTAGTTGCTTAAGAGCTACATATTATCCTTTAGGTAGCCATGTTTGTTTTAAGATTTCGTGCTAAGCCTGGAACAGTAGTGAAGAGACTTTATGCTTAGGACAATAACCTTTGCCTTGCATCACTGTCATACTCAAAAGTTTGTCTGATAATCTAGAGCAGTTACCTACCAGCATAAGCAACACCTTATGATTGTAGCATAGGAAAATTGCTTCCTCATGACATTTTTCTACGTTCAAGTTACTCAGTGGAAAAGTGTTGAAAAAGCATTAACCTCCAAACCAGTCTTACACACTAGATCCAATAAGAGATGGGTATGATCTAATGCTCTGTTTTGTAAACGCAGGAGATGACCCATCTTTTCATAGTAAAGTCTCAGACTACTGGAATTATAGTCCTACTACGCTGCAGTGATTCAATTCTGTATCTGTGCCCCAGAGAGAAAGTTGAACACAAGGCTTCTCTTAAGGTTTTCATTGTAACATCATTACATTGCCACATACCTATTACAGAAAAGCAGTGGTGAAAGATTTGTGAAACTAGGGAAAAGATCCCAAAGTGCTCCTGCAAGCCAGTGGTTAGAAGAGAGAATCCTAAGTTTTACACTTATTGAACTACTTATGCATTTCATGTTAAATAGTGATTAAATTGTATTCCTCACAATTACATAACTGTGTTGCACTTGTATCCTTAGCACTTGAAAGGTGTCCAGCTACTGTGGCATTTTTCTGATCTTATTCTGAAATGTAAAGTTCCCCTCCATGAATACAGGGAGACTAAGCACTCAGTTTGTAATCCTTATTGACTCTGTCCCTACATTGTCTAATCTTGTACTTGATTGTATCTTATGACATGGAAATTAATCTTTCTGATTTTACATATGGAAAGTCTAATTTAACTTTTACTCTTGGCACTTAAAAGTTAAGTGTATAGCTCAACTGGCACTTTCGGCTTCTGCTGTGATTAAGGGAAAGCAACATACACGTGTGGAGGTTGGGTCACCAACAATAGTGCCTTGTTAGCAGATAGTTAAGCGCCAGGATGTCAGCAGTTGGGGGACAGAGCCGGAACAAGGAGAACTGCAGAAGATCTCCCCCCGCCCTGTGTGGAAACAAAGCCAGGACAACCGCATGCAGGTGTCAAGCTGCTGATTGGCTGTGAGCCTTGCTACGTTTGTGTTAAGAAAGTATAAAAAGAAGTTAGTTTGCAAATAAACTTGTCTCACTCTGCACCCCAGACTGAGTCTGTTCTTTTGCGAGATGCAATATACACGTCTACAAAGAAATTCAGAGCACATTCATAGAACATAGTGCTTCATCCTTTGGAGTGTTTGTCTGTATCGGTGCCCAAATAGTTCCACTAGATTCTACATTTATCTCATGAATAATTAAAGCTAAATGAAATAAATCACACATGGATTGTTTTTAGTTAATTGTAGAGAACATATTAACAATGTATTCTTTAGAGATAAGAGATAAAATTGGAAAAACTTAGGCTAACTTGTGTATTTTTTAATGGAGAAAAAGTAAGAAAATTAAAACTGTACAAGCATTGTGCTTTGATATCATTCCTTCATACAGTCCATTTTAGAGGACACAGACATTTCACAGTGAGAAACTATTTTTAGAAGAAGAAAGGATTTGTCTCCCCTCAAAAGGCTACGTCAGCAGATGTTCTTCAGAATCCTCTGCGTGCTGGAGAGTTTAAAGTCAGCGACTGCAGTTTTACTATAGTAATAAATGGAACACTGATGTGATGCATATAATGTATATGCATATGTGTTTTATGCAGGCACATAGTCTGTTTAATCCTAGATACAGTTTTGGATTAAAAGAAAAAAAATTAAATCATGAGCCTACTTATAACTTTGCACTATAAATATGGCAAATTCTTTTAATGCATTAATACATGTATTTCTCCTGCCCTGCAAAGGTTGCTAATCCTGGTGACCTGGCCAGGTAAGTAAGTAACTCTGTTCTGAAAATTATGTTGTTTTTTTTTTTAAAATATTTTTATTGCAATGTGTTTCACCTCCAAGACTTAAAGCTAATATAGGTTTTGTGTTTGGACGCAACTGCACTCTAACCCAAAAAGAATGGTGTCAGTTTTACTAGGAAATCATTGCTGTTGTTAGTTCATCAATCTTTATTATAACTGTTGCAGTTAAAAATGAAACTGCCACAGAAGTGTAAAGTTATGAAACATTGCATTTTTCTTCTCCAAAGGACACATTAATATATTAACATAATAATTTATTTTTATTTATAAATTTATATTGATGTCGTACATACCTATTACTAATTTATTTCTCACTATATCTGTAATCACAGGAGATTTCATGAAAATGTTTTTTATATAATAAAATTTTAAGTCAAATTGTCTAAATTAATTTTAGATTAAATTAATAATCTCTATTATATCTATGTCATCTAAATTAATAGTTATTTTTATAAGAATATATACAGGAATTTACTTTCTGTTACTTACATGGAAGTATTCTGGTATGTCTACCCTGTTAATGCAAGATTACCAAAACTCTTGGTGAGATTTACAAGTTTACTGAACATGGAAAGATGGTTGTAAACATGTAGGGAGGTTCTCCTTCAGATCTGGAAACAAAACAGCTGTATTCAGTCAGTTCCTGACCTGACTCAATAAACCCCACATAACTTTTTAAGAATAAGGGGTTTTTTGGTGTGGCACTGCCTTCAGCTTGTGAATTTTTCTTGGGAATGTTAAGAACTTAGAAGAAATGGAAAAAAAAAAAAAAACTCCTCTCTAGAAGAAAAATAATAAAGAGAATATCTTATTATAAATGTACAATTATTCATAATGTGCGCACTCTGGGCATGTATCAAACACTAATAAAGACTAAGGATGTAGAAATGTAGTGAAACTCATCCCTGACTCTGGGAGAACAGCAACCACCAGAAGGCAACATTGATGAAATGATAGAGAACTTACATAGTGTGAGTTTTGCAATGTTTTGTTAAATATGGGTAGCTCAGAGTCTTAAATGTTAGGGTATGACATTAATTATACAGTGGCAACTGGAAAAAGAAAAAAAAAAAAGAAACAGTTGTAACAGTTGTTCTGTGGGATCAGTTGTAGCAGAAAATTACAGCAAACAATTACTATAATGCAGATTTCTTGCAAATTCCTCACAGCAGGGAGTTAATTTCTGAAAGAATACTAGAGTACATAATGGAATCAGGACCCTGGAGAGGGAAATGTGCTGTACAGTTATCCTCTTCTATATTTGTTTGTTTGTTTTATTTTTTTGGCAGCTAACTAACTCAGACTAGTACAGGCAAGTCTAGCATATTCCAAACTTTTTCCCCAGTGACTTCTCTGGTTGAGCATAATATCCCATTTTCTTTCTTGATGCTTTCTGTTTGGGACAACTATTTTGATATGAAATGAATCCCGCCATAGAAATGTTATTCCTGGATTTCTTATTGAGATTTAATGTCATCATTGTAGAGACCTGTGAAATCCATCTATTTTTCATTGCAGGTATTTTATCCCTCTTCTGTTCACTAGAAGTTTTCCATGATATAAATGTCTGTTTCAGCTTACATTCAGCTTGTTGGAAAAGGACAGATTTCTATTTCTATTTTCAGAGAGTTTAATTAACTCTTCACAATGAAAGGGGAAATTCTACCTAACTGGCATCTTTAGTATAATTCACCATGGGAAGAAAAAGAAATAAAGGGGAATCCTTCATTTACTACAATGAATCTGTCCTTTTCTTTCCTATTCTATCCTTTAAAAGGTCTTAGGTGCATTTTTTTGTTTGCCTTTTTTATATAAGCCATCACTATGCTACCCAAAATGCAAAAGAAAACTACTAAAAAGCTCTGATATTATTCCTAGTGATTGTTTCATTTTTGCAAATTCTAATAAATACTTCTTTGCAGTTCATACCAGAGCCATACACATACTCCTATTTTTTTTTCTTTCCCCTGAAGCTTAAGATCCTAAGTTTCATTAACTACTTAGAACCTCTAATAAGAATTTTTGGAAGTTCTTACTATGGCGACAGAATTCAGTTCACATAGGCATTGTGGAAATGTCACTCGCATTTTGCTTTTCTAGATCAAGGTGAAATGTAGGTGGTTTAGTTTAGGCAGTTCCCTCTCTCTAAATCATATAGTAATTTTGGTGTGTGTGTGTAAAATATAAACTAAAAAAAAAAAGTGTTTTTTTTTTAATTATTATTATACAAATACAATTCTTTGTTCATTTTATGACACTGTTGTTTATAATTGCTTATCTTGATTTTCTGCCGTGGTTTAATTGTTTTATTAGTTTAATATCCCAAAAGAGAATATTCCCCCATTGCTTGATGCCAAATTTGTGTTTGCATAAAGTTTTAATTTAAGTTAGTGTTTAAAATACTGTTTAAGTATATAATAAGCTCTGCAAGTTTTAAAATGAAAAAATTAACAGTAGGCCGTTTTTAATATTTTGCTTAAAAAAGAGGGTATGTACTTTGAGTTAATTTTCATGTGGTATCTAGAGCATAATACATGGTAAAATGATGTCATTGGTCCATTTGAAAAAAAAACTCCACTATTTTCTTGAAAGTGCCACAACCTCAAGCATGTCTCTAGCCACTTAAAGAGCTCTCTAGAATGTAGATAGCATATCTGTCTATCCAAATGTATAAAGTTTGTATAAAATTATCCAAATGTATAAAATTTAACTAGGACTGAGAGAAATGTGGGCTTTTGATTAAAAAAAAAAAAAAAAAAAAAAAAACTTATCCATTTGCCCTGTAAGAACACTCCTGCAAGACACCAAGTATGCCTAGCCATTAGGGGCAATTGATGATGACTGCTTTTTGTTTCCCACTTTGCAATGATGGAAATGGTAGCAATAATATTAATCTGTTACAATAAAAAAATTTATATGTTTATATTGTTATCTTTTCTAAGAGAATGATTTCCTACCCCTATAGATATGTAGCTTCTAGTGGAACTGAATTGTTTTGAGCTGTACCTCTGTAGAAGTAATAATTACTATCAAGCTATAGTTGATCTAAACTACTCTCCGTGACCTGATACAATGCATGTCATTAGCATCTCTTGTATCTGGGTGAATAAGAAGTCAAAGGTTCTTCCTTCATTTTCAACCTTTGATATGGATAACAGTTTGATCTCAGGTATTGGCTTCTTCTATTTCATGGACTGTACAGGAAAGAAAGTATTTTATAACTTTGTTTTAGAATATGTATTTCACAAAAAGGTGTATTTAAAGTCTCCTGGTTGTGCTTGGGAGCACAGATTGAATGTTGTCTCCATGTTC
Source organism: Crypturellus undulatus (assembly GCA_013389825.1). NCBI lineage: Eukaryota > Metazoa > Chordata > Aves > Tinamiformes > Tinamidae > Crypturellus > Crypturellus undulatus. The sequence continues at coordinate 15,387 of VWPW01013338.1, forward strand.
TCCTCAGGGAAGCCTTAAAAACTAGGACCGATGGCACTTTAAAAGGCATTCATTTAAGAAAAGACCCTTTATGTGTAGCAGATTTATTATATAACTTATGCTATTAATTGAAGACGCCCGTCGCTGGCCGTTCCAGCGAGGCGTCCGCGGGCCGTGTGATCTTTTTCCGTCCTCCGCACTGTGGCGCCGGATTTCCTTTCCACCCCCAAGGGGCAAGGCTCCCTCTTGTAACTCTCGGAGGAGTAGCTGCGAGGGGGCTGCAGCTACTGATGATCTCCTTCCTGATCCTCAGATTCTAGGGTTCCGCGATAGGTGGGTACCCGTAGGGTGCATACCCGGACGCCGACAGTAACACAATCGATACGAGCTCCAGTTGACGCCAATTTATTCAGGAAGTAACACAAACTTTTATAACTTTAGGAGAGGGAGGAGAAAAGGGAGGGAACAGGGAGGAGCGAGGGCATGATAGGTGCTATGCTAATGTGGTGGTCTCTCCGGACTGGGCAAACCCCATTGGTGGGCGGACAGTCCTCCAGGGCAGACTGCTCCTGGCCCCCACCACCAGGATTCTAGCAGCTTCTAGAAAGACCTAAGCACTGCTCAGTCAGGGGCCACCAGGACCGCCCTGTACAAGATCCTGCTGCGCATGCCCCATTACAGGGTAGCTCTACTCCCCATTTATGACTCCCAACAATTAATAAAGGACTTGTATAGGAATACCCTTTGTAGGCTTGTGAAACTGGTTATCTTCAGCAAAAATAAGGGGGAAATACATTTGGACTGTCTTTCTGCATAGTTTAATCTGAGATATAGCCAAGTCAGATCCATCAGATCACTTTTGCTGGAGAAACTTAGTTTTTTACTTATTCTTTCTTCAAAGATTTGACATGATTTAATATAGCTTTTATGATAAAAGAAAACTAGCATGCTATATCATGGCAGGGACAAATTATTAAGGATTACTTGGTTACTTACCAAATGCTTTATCAGAAGGTATAAATCTGATGTCAAAATAATAACAGGGAAAAAATAAAGATTTAATAGGTCTCTAGTTATGTCATTTTATCAAGGAAGCAAAGAAAAAAAACATTCTAGAGCCACCCTAGGAATAATAGAATGATACTTACTGTGTGTGGCTTTATTAGCAAGTATTTTGTTAGATCTAAATTACAGAATGATAAAAAGGTAGAGAATTTATGAGGAAATAAAATGAATCTACAGAGCAAATCTCTGCAAAAAGATGAAAAGTGGGCATGAACTTTCAGGAGAAAATGACTCTTAGTATGCAGGCTTCCTTTCTGTAGGCATTACAGACTGAACATACTGAACAAGAAGATAAAATCAACTGATTTCCAAAGAAAGCCTTAGAGACAAAAAGCAACACTGGCTCAGGAAAAAAAAAAAAAAAGAGAGTAGGGGGGGAGGGATTTAAGGAAGGAGAGAGGAGGCAGGCACTCTGCTGTTCATATCAATATCTCAAAAATAGGCCTTCATTTCTTGATTGTACCTTATGCTGACATGCACAAAGGAAACAAAAATCATCAAGGCAAAGATTTCAAGAAACAGTCTACATCATTCAGCCTTCCTGTGAACAGGAACATGGACAGAATATTAAGAAGAAAAAATGCTGTCATTAATAAGCTCCAAGGAAGTGCATGCATACAGAGTACATTTTACATTCACTCTTCTCCATGAGGCTGCAAAGGCTTAAGTTACAATTTTAAGGACCCAAAGATACTGTCTCTAGATGTTGTCAAGAAAGAATGATGCTGGGTGACGGAAGGGAACAGAAGAGTTATTTTTCTTGGCGAGGCAGGGAGGAGGGGGCAAAAGAGTAAAATTTTGAAGATAAAACAGTGCTCAGTACTTTGAAAACATACCTAAGTAATATTCAAGTGGATTAGTGATGTCCCTTGCATAACCAATAATAAAAAGAAAATATATGTATTTTAAGCCTGGGAGAATGAACAAGTACTGAAATGGCATGAATTATGCCACAGCCAGGCACTGAAAATAACTTTTGTGAACATACTCTTATTCTCTTTACTTGATTGTGAATTTCATATGGTTCTTGAATCCAACTTCAAATACTAAGGGAAGAAAATCTTAAAAACAAAGCAAAAACCTAGCTTTTGAGCAGGCTTCACCTGGAATACTGGATTTGATAGCCCCAGGTGTTGAAGCCCCAAGTAGAGCTGCCACTTAGGAAAACAAAAATATAACCAAAGTGAATAGTATTATGCCCTTGAGAGGAAGAAAAAGTGGTTGCTCACATCTCCTACTTCCCCCCTTCCACCAGAATGCTACCCCCCACATAAAAGATTAAATGAGTAGAGCATTTAATACAACATTGAAGTCTTAACATCACAGTCATTTGAAGAAAAGTATTCTATGACTTTTCTCTGATGCATCCTGAGAAATTAGTTCTTTCTCAGTTTCTGAAGGATTGTATTTCAAATTTTTCTAAAGCAATAAATTTGTCAAGGAACCTGAGCATTTTAAATTTCTGAGGAAAAATACTGTGGCAATATGTTCCCTCACCTTGTTGTGAAGGATTTTACCTTTTCTGCAAGAAAGACCCTTTTATTTTTAATACACTTACTTTTATGCTTGTTTATTTTACAAAGTTAAAACTGAGCATAGCTATGAGATCTGTATAACCAAGGAAAATATTTTGGATTCTGTGGGGACACAGGCTCAGGGAGCCCCAGCATGGGGACCCCTGTCAATCATTGTGTCCCCTGCACGACCTTTGTCACCTGCGCAGACAAGCTCCGTGGCTAGGCTACGTGCCCAGAGTCATGTCTAGAAACACCTAGAACCCCGAAAGGTGGAGGCTGAGGACCCCAAAGGTGGGGGCCAGGAGCGGCTTGCCGCTCCTGGCCGCCCACCCAGCAACGGGGTCCCAGCCAACCACCTTCAGCTCCCACCTTTCCTCCTCCCTTTTCCCTCCCCTTTGGAAGTTTATATAAGTTACTGTTAATAAAGTTGGCTTTTCCCCCGTGACTTCGGGCCTTGCGCTTGATTTCATAGGGTACTAGCACGCCACCCTGCTGGTACCACAGGGTAGCCACTTGGCCTTTTAATCTCGGGCCAGCTACGCAGGTGCTCATATTGAGCAGCGACCGCGGCAGCTGGGAAAGCTCCTCTGGGAAGCCAGTTCCGGTGGTCGGCGGTCCTGAACCTGAGGCAGATCTCCAGCAGGACAGCTCCCGTCCCTGCTAGAGCGGTAAGGGGAGCCTCCCCCCAGGAGAGGTGGACGGGGAGGAATAAAGCAAGTGGGCCGGGGAGGGGCAAAAAGATCACGCACCTGAACCCCCACGTACCCAGGGACCCGAACGAGAACAGGGCCTAGGTTGCGTCGTGCCCCCAGTTGGCGGTCACCTTTTAGTTTATTTTAGTTTGCCCTGGGAGTCCGCGGGCAGGTCCCAGACGGGTAGGGGTTTGTGTTTTCCATTTTCCTACAGGATTCATTGAACATTGTTTACCATATTTCTGTATCTGCCAGAAATATTACAGCAGACAAGATCAATGGATAGCGTTAAGGATAGACATATCCCTTTTAAAATTATAAATCATTAATAAAAAATAAAAAATAAAAACGCAAGAACTCCACCCACGGGCATCCCCTAGGAGGCAACTAAAACTGATTGGAACTAAAACTGACCCGAGCGTGGGGTCCCACTCCCAAGCGGTTGAGGTCCCGCTCGCGACGCTGCCGTGTTCTTTATCCCCCCTGGTTTCTCCCACAGCTTTAATCCTCCCTTCACCCAAAGGGTTGAGGCCTCCCCTTACCACTCCTGATGGAAGCTGGCAGGCACAGGAGCAGTCCTCAGGAAAAGCCGGCAGGTGATCGGTAAGGGCTAGGTAGCGCGTCCAGGGCACGCCGCTCTTATAGCCTAATGTAGGCCCAAGCGTGAGCCTCACAGGATTGCAGATCAAACAGGACCAGTCACACAGGAACCAGGTGGAAAAGCCATTTATTGAATACAGGTAAGGGTTTATATAGGAAAGTAAGGGGAGGAGAGAAGGAAGGGAATGGGAGGAGATTTAGGAGGAGACAAGGTAGAAGCTGAAGGTAATTGGGTGGCACCCCGTTGCTGGGCGGGCGGCTAGGAGCGGCAGGCCGCTCCTGGCCCCCACCTTTGGGGTCCTCAGCCCCCACCTCAGGGGTTCTAGAAGGCGCTTAATGAGCCCCAGCGCACGTACACAGGCCAGGCAGCCCTACGGTGCAAGCGCAGCTGCCGGGGGTCACACAGAGGGCACCAGGACCCCCCCTGTACAAGGCCCTGGTGCGCATGCTCAGATCCTGGGTCACCCAAAGGGCATCATTAAACCCTATGGGGAACCCCGAAATCCTAATTTTGAACCCCTACAAATCGTTACTGTATTTTCTAGCAGGAGAAGAGAAATTGTGGTCTATTATTAAAGAAAAATCTTTTACTAGTTCTTCAACATATACATTTGCCTGTGTTTTTCAATATTTCTAAGCATTACTCCCTGCTCTGCTATGATATATGCCACCTAATATTCTTTGCAATCTCTTGTCTGTGTTTTTAAGAGCAAATTCAGTAGGAAAAGAACCAGGCATAGGATGGAACGCGATTTCCTAAGAGCCTTTACAATTTGAGATGATTTAGCAAAAACATGGGATCCCTGTAACCTGGCATCGTCTGCTATCATGTTCCTGTAAGGTAATTCTTGTAAGACGCCTGAGTGTCCACACATTATCACAGCTGGTGACAGATCAAGAACTTGCTTTGTGGTTTTTTTTTTACTGCTTTCAACAGAAGTCCTCAGCAGTTTCTAATCTATCTTCTCCAAATTGCAGCAGGTATGTAATTTTTTTTTCTTCTGCATGAATGTGAACATCTTCCTTTAAATTCAAGATGAACCTTGCCATTTTGTATTTGCACCATGGAATTGGGAGGGAAGCAAAAGGAGGAAGTGTTTGTTGTGTAAAGAAAAAGTTTTGACCTTGCACATCTGTCTGTTTTACATCTCTCCTCAGCATTCAGTAAATGAAGAACAGTAGATGTATCAAGCACTAATAGTTATCTTGGAGTCTTTGTTTCATAATAGCCCAAGCTGAAGTGAGAACTCCTACAGAATTGTTATTTAGATGTGTTTGTTGAGCTCTCGTATAAGAAATATGAAAGGAGATACCATCATGATAGTTTAAAGATACTTGCTGTATCTGCTGATAAGCTAGTAGAATACAACTCTCAGGGGGAAGGATTCTATCTTTCTTCTTCCCAGTGGGAAAAAAAAAAGTGTTTTTGTGACTGCTAAAGTTTAGACATAATATCCTGAAAAAAGTACAGGAGAAGTATGTGTAATATGCTGTCTTGTATGTGTATGTTTTTACATTCATTTTTATCAGCCTAAGTAACAGTAGAAAAGAGAAAAAGATGTTTTGGCTGTAAATAATACTGAAATTATTAATTTCACACATAATTAGAGAGAATCTTTACTTGAAACTGAAGGAGTTGCATATGCTAAAAAAAAAGTGTTCTCCTTTGGCATTACTATAATGATATACAATGTGTCTTTTTAAATGTTCTTTGTAAAATAATTCAATAATTAAATTTTTGTAGTCAGTGTTTAGCATATTTTTAAAACAAAAGATAATAAGGTGGTTGGAGGACTTTAATAAGTTTCATTTGTCAGTTAAGGTTTTTTGACCCTGTCCGATGCTATGGACCAGCTTTAGAATTTCTTGAAAAAATTCTTCACAGATAACATTTATTTATTTTAAGATTTGCTGTCTAGTAGTTGTCTATGAATAGGAAGCATGGATGCAAAATAAAACAAAAAGTACTTTATAGTGATGGTAGATGTTCTGAGATTCACACACTACTAACTAGAGTCAAGTACTGACTTTTAGTAAATGTCTGGGGTTAAGCAGCATTTTTAGTGATGTAGTGCTTTAGCAATTTTCCATATGTTTATCAGCTTTTCTGTAGAGAGAATGATAATGAAATAGAGGAAAAGAAATGGAGGAAGAAGTTTGACCCTTTTAGACAAGTCTCCCACTAGTTGGGAGAAAATTGGTTCATTTTGCTAAATGTGAGGCAGGAAGGAAAGACAGATCGCTATAAGTTTAGAAGGAATATGGAAGGAAAACAGAGGCATGTATCAGAGGGAGCTTTTCTGTTATTTGTGTTGGGAAAACAGCTCCACTGACTTAACTGATGTTTGTAGCACGAATTGTCTCTTAACTGATACTTAAAGGACCTTGAATATAAGAGAGACTTTGTGTCTTTTTTTTTAAATCATTTTTCAGTGATTCATTTGATAATCCTGGATAAGACAAAACAAAAAAGTCTATCTTTCTTAACACTGCAAATAAATAATAACTAAAATAGTGCATTAGATGTGTCATTGTCCTCTCAAAATGAAACATTCAAAAAGAACTGGCGAGCATATGAATTTAAAATCAGAAGACTAAAACTAACCAATGCAAATTACAGTCTGTGTTGAAAGGCGGAAGAATGGATTAAGAATAGCTTCATCCAGAAAGTCTGCCACTTAGACTAAAACAAATAAATTAGGACCCCACCACTTCCCAAAGCACACAAACACAAATTGACACATCTTTTATTTTGCTATGCCTGAAATTGCTGACCATGAAGCAGTGCTGTGACCTCTGCTCTCCACTGTGATCATGGTATCGAAAAGTGTCATTGTGAGAAATTGGAAAAGCACAGAAATTCCGTCAATGACTGAGTGGACACACACAATATGGGATGTGCTTATTATGGAAAAAAATGACATACTGCTTACAAAATAAATGTAACAACAAGGCTGCCACCTGGTACCCTGCTCTTTTAGTTTTACCTGGTTTTATTTTATTTTTGCCAAACCGGTAGGTCTCACATACCTTCTGGTTTTCAAAAATTTGAATAGCTTTAAACTCTGGAATGAGTACGTATAAAATAACACATACAAAGAAGGTAACTGTATGAAAAATACCGCAGTTGGGAGATAGGATTTTGTGCAGCATTGAGACAGTGGTTTGCAGGCTTAAGTTGGGGCTCTCAAATGTTTGTGTTTATATATTATTGAATAACATGCTGTAACAATAACTTAATTTAGAAAGGATAGCATATTGGGGAAAATCAGTGGCAGTATTGCTATTTCCTAATAATATGTTCTTAAGAGTTTATTTACAAGATTAACACGCAGGATATGTTTTTGTATAAATGTATTCCAAGAAAAAAAGTTGGAGATATTCCTGCTTAGAATTGTCTAAAAAAAAAATCCAAGGACAGTTTTGTTAACACATTAAGCTAATATTTGTGTTTAAGTACACAGCCACAATATTTTTAGGTGTTACATGATATCCCATTCCTGTCATCATTCATGTCCTGAATATTCTTCCTCAATAAAATAACAAATATATTTGTGAGAGCAGCCCTTAAGGATTATTTTACAAGGTAGATGTTATGTTTCCAGACAGCATTGGAAAATATATGTTTCTGAGAAACGAGAGAGTTTAGACCTTAACCATAACAAAACACTTAAAGCAATCTAATCGCTATTAGAAGTAGTTTTCACTGCATGTCTACCTCTTATGGTTTGACACTATTTTGTTCTGTAACCTTGTCAGAAGTGTTAAGTTGGCTTTCATTTGTACTACATCTGAGCTGTATGAATACAGGAAAAAGTACATCTCAGAGGAGTGCTAAATGAGTTTACATACCACTCACTGGTGAAACTCTTGTTTTGCAATTTAAGCCAGTGCTTAGGTATCATTGCCAAATTTAGGCAGACTGGAACACTCTGGTCACATGCAATGAAGGAGAATGAAGTTTGTAGCTTACTTTTTAATAACTGAGTCCTTTAAAAAAAATACATAAATTGTTATTATGAATGTCTATGTACATCTGCTTTATTTGATAGAATTGCTTTGCATGGAATTACTTAGAGATTAAGACACCAAACCATGTACATGTGATGGATATGGATCATCAATTACATTTGCAAGACAACACAATACAGTTGTGACAGATACATTTATATGATTGAATGTGGATTCAAGCTCTTTGGCTCTGTAATTCCTTTAAATACTAGCTTTGTATGAATATTCAATTTACTTCTACTTCCTAGTGTCCAACACATGTGGAAGGGCCATGAAATTTTCTTGGTGGAGGAATTAACTTGCCAAATTTCTGATAGGACATCAGTCATAGGGATAGCTCCAAGGATTTTTCTCATTTTGTTACTTCCAATCTTGCAAAAATATTATTCCACTTAAAGAGAGGAAAAAGTTCTGACTGACTTATCTTGACCGATATTTTATTTTGAATGGTCCTATTCAAGCGAATATGATTGCTTAGCAATACTCTCAGAGCAAAAGATTACTCAGTAGAGATTGTAGCATGGGAATTTGGTCTGTGATCTTAATATTCTTCCTTTTAATAGGGAGGAGGAGGATAACAAAATGGGAAGACTTACCACATCATCAGCTTTCCTATGGAAAATATTTTATACAGATATTAGTGTCTAAGTGCTGACTCACACAAATTTTCTTATTTTCCTACTCAAACTCTTCAGCATTTGAGTGAGATACGATGCTATTAGTCATATTCTGTTGTATAATATTACTTACTACACTCTTAAATGCTACATAGTCTGCTTTCAGGGCTACATGTCACTTAATGTGAAGTTTTATGTAAGATATTTCCATGAGCAGTGAAAAATAAAGTACTACAAAAATAATTGGTTGGTCCCTCTTTTTTTTTTATTTTCATGTACTGTATATATTGTTCATCAGAGATGTTCTAGAGAGCTCTTGCTTTCGCAGTGGAAGCATGCACCAGGAAAATCCAAGTACTAGTTTTCATTGCGTTATTACTCAGTTGCTCTGTGACCTGAAGAACCCCTGTTCTGTGCTTTTAATCCTCTGACTGAAACCCTTTAACAGCTGTCATATCATGCAGCTTTCACTTGTGTTCCTTCACAGCATGAAATACAATCCTTCTGTCATGTTTTCAATGTTTTGAATACAAATATATTTATGAAAATGAAGCTTTGTGTCCACTAGCAAAAACTGATCAAGTACAAAACTGAGGTCTTTACTGAGAATTTCCATCAGAAGATTAACTAATCACTTGAAAGATAGCATTGGAATCAATCTGGAGTGAACTTATGAGATGGGTAGGTACCTTATTCGATTTGCCAAATAACTAGAAATCAACATGTTTCTGGGAAATACAACTGGATATGCGGTACTTAAAGGAAGAATTTAATTCTTTTCTTTTTTCCCACGATATTTCCTTACATCAGTTTTGAAGTATGATAGAAATTTCAAGGCTGACATATATTACCAATCCTCTCCACTGTATCATACACAAATCTGGTAGATAAACACTGCCCTACTTGCCAGCCCAAGTGGAGTCCTGCTTTTTGTAGCATTTATTTGTTGTCAATGCAAGTGTCCAGGAGTAAAGTTAGCAAAGAAATTTTGATATTAAAGTTTCTGGAATCCTGATATTGACGGTTGCATTTGTATTGCGAATGTAAAGATTTTGTTGGGCATTTATGGGTGTCTTGCTCTATGGTATTTCAAATGATTACCTGGTAGTTCTCAGAAATAAACTCTCAGAATAACTAGGAAACTTCTAAATTGGAAAGTATAGGCATCTAGAGATGGGTAGGTCCCTAACATCCTTGTAAGTGTGCAACTGAATTTCTCAACCTTTTCAAACTCTGATTAGTCATCTAATTGTGCGTCCAAAATTAGTTGATGCATTTTGCATGCATAATTAATTGATTTTCCTGAAGATCTCCCCTAATTTTTAATTATCGCTGAAGCTAGCATTAAATATGGAGTGAGACTATCTGCACACCAATTTCCTTTGGAAACTGGATGCAGACAGCTTGTGACAGGCGTGAGTATTCATGGAATACTGAAACTGGCTGCTGTCTAGGCAAGGATATATGAACTTGACCACAGGTTCAGGTTAATTCACTTACTGTCTGGCTGCAGTGGAGTCATTCAGACTTAATTGGTTACTGAGACATTGCTCAAATATTGTCATAGGAGGAAAACTTTTTATGCTTAAACTGTTCTGAAGCTCTTGCCATTTAAACCTGCAACTGTATCAAAGGGTAAAACCAAGAGTACAGAATAGTGATAAAAACCCTGTCTAATCTGATTTTCGGTGCTAAAATCAGAAACCAGGTAACACTGTGCCTCCCTTGTTCTGCTGTGCATTTCCATACCTTGCTAATCAGATGAATATCTCTGCATGCAACTATTATTTGAGCAGCGATACCACTGAGGCAAATGGGAGCTTTCCCCATGTAAAGACTTAATGATTTGGCCCACTTCTTTCCTCTAGTCTAGGTTCTTCTGTGAATAAGGAGAATTTGTCCTTTAGGTATACATCCTAAACCTTTGTAATTCAGTCAGTATGCACTGAAAATAGTGGGAGGACTAAAATGATGCCATTTGTGAAGGGGCTTTGTATCTTGCTAACAAAAAGCTCACAAATCTGCTGAATATGTGGCTATTATCAAGACCCCATTTCCTTTTCCTTTCTCCAGCATCTAACAACTCATGGCTTTAATAATCACTCTGCTGCTGCTCCAATTCTCAGCTCAATCTGTGTTCTGCTTCTATGGAACAAATCTGAACAAATCAAAAATGCAAGCCCTGGCTTCATTATTCAACTTTTCTACCTTGATAAGTAAAACTCTTAGTGTGCAAATGAACTTGCATATTCTCCACTAGCCTTTCCCAAAGTCAAGCGACAGTATTGCTCAAAGAAGAGATCATAGGAAATACTTTTCCATTCTATGGCTTGTTCTTAATGTTCCAAATGTTTTGTGAAGTTTGACTGACTTAAACCTACTGCATTATTGTGAGTAAGTGTTCAGATCTTCAGGATATAAAAACATGGAGAAGGAATAACTGATCCTTTCATCTGCCAGAAAGATATAGGTAATATTTAACTCATATAGCTACAGAATGAGCCGAAAATATGTATTTCTAGGACTGAGATTTCTGTACTGGGTTGTATTTAAAACAGATCTTTCTGTTATATATTTTTCTACTGAAGTAAAATATACATTTTAATTTATCACCACTGTGCTGGAAAAAGGTATCAATAGATTCAAAAAGGAATACAAAATAATCACGTGCAACAGATCAATAACTAGACATCAATAGAACTAGTCTGAGATGCCCTTTCTGGTTTTCCTAGTATAACAAGTATGAATGTTAGGGGAATACAAGGGAAATGGTCTACAAAAAGTGATGAAGACCGTGCATCTAAATAGGGTCTCTAATATTACTTCCACTGGAAAGTAGTTGGCCAAATGCTTTTGTAGCTGCTTCCTGATGATATGCCCAGCACCAATCCTTACATTTTTAGTAACAGTCTGACCTTGGTGTTACAAAATGTAGTACAGGAATTATCTTTCCTTCTCCTTCTATGAATTGATTTATGTGTTTGTCATTTAAACTTACCAAATGATGGTATCTTAATAGCAGTTCCATCAGAAGAAGCTTTGTTAGTTGAACTGCAACAGCTTGTTTAATAAATCCTGAATGAATGACCAAAGAAAGGATACTGCTTAAGAATCCCCATTCATGTGCATTACTGTTGCTAGAATTTTCAGATACACCATCCCTGGGATTTTTGTTCTGTGTTTACAAAGTCTCTTGCTGTAGTAAGATAATGCTTGATTCTGAACATTGCAACAATAAAGAAGTACTATACAATGCAGAAACTATAGAAATAGGATGTTTTAAAGCTGTTAAGAGACTTTGGCAATGCTTTCAGCTATAATTTTTCTTCATGATGTCTTTCTTATTTCTATTTCTAGTATATATCCATCAGAGTGACATCATGGAAGCATTAGTGAAGGCAAGTTTTGCAAGCTAATTGCTAGGTTTTCTTAGCAGCTGCTGCTAGTGACACAGCTCTGATTCTACTAAATTAGAAAAGAATTATATGTCCTGCTTATAATGAGTTCCCAGTGATATAATATCACATAGAAAAGCAGACCAACTGCACACCATGGTTATGGCATAGTAGGGCATGAGGGGAAATTTCTTTGGTACATTACAAGTCATATAATAATTTGTATTATATTTTAAAGATTTCTCAAGTTAATTGGGAAAGTAGATGACTACTCCCCACTCAGACACATCTATGAGGACAGTTTTCACGTCTTTATGAAATAAATGCTCTATTATACAATAGGATGGCACATTTTGGACAAATATTTGTTTTTATTTATATATTTATTCATAAATATAAGATACATCTCACTGTCATTGTTTAATTTCAAAGTGAAAAATAATAAATACCATTTGAAAAAATAATATCCAAAAGAAAAGCCAGTTAAAAACTGAAGGAAAAATGCTGCTCTTGCTATAGTTGCTCTGTGTTTTTGAGCAAGAGTCTGACAAGCACAAGTTTAAGCAATAAATGTAAAATATATATCCAGTGTCCATGGTGAAATCATTAGTCCAGTTTTCATTACCTTTTCAGTCAATCAATCATCATCATTTCAATTTTTATTTTGTTTGATTTTCCATGCCTATTTCTCATCCTTGCAGATGGTGTAATCAAACTAAATGACACTGTATGAAATGACTCCAAAGAGTTAAATTATCCAAGCTTGGAAAATTAAAACAAAACTTGGGGTATTTGCATACATTCATACATACTCTTGAATATCTATAATAAACATATGCTTAATTTTAATTCCAGAAGGATATATCATACAGAAAAAGTTAAAGAAGATTCTTTTCACAGAAACCTCATACATTAATATTATTAAAATGTCAAATCTTTTCTTCATACAGACTTAGCTTAAGAAGTAGAATAGAAACACCAGAGATCACAAGGTTCCATATTATTATGGATGTATAAAATATATGCAAAAATTTATGTGCATACTTAGGTATATATAAATATATATTGATCTGTGCTTTTACTTGTCCAATAGATAAAACATTTTTATGAGAAAAATCTGCTTGTTCTTGTGTGACACCTAGCAGGCTAAAGACTTTATTTCTGTTTCGGGCACTACTTGTGATAATGCAACTTTGTTAATTTTATTTTTGTCCCAACTGATGTTTTTCTTTACTTTTCACAAAGTTTTATTTATTATTTTGAGATTGGGCAGAATATGAAGGCATCCTATGCTAAAGAAGAATAACTAAGAAGTAAGCCCCTCTTCCCAAAGGAACTTACTTATAATCTAAATAGAGAAAGCAAGGAATATATTTTATTATCAAAAAAATGCAAAGACAAACAAACTTAGTATTTACTTCAGAGGCTTGATATTTGAAGAAATAATTTGACTCCATAAGATTTCTGCTTGTACTCAGGCTTATTGTCAGAGTGGAGGAGTTATACTGACAAGAGGTTACTGGCAACTTTAGGTTGGTATTTCTGATGCAGGAATCATAAACTCCTCTGTTTGACAAATTGAAAAGTCAACATCCTATTTTTGATACATCTGTAAAAAGACAGAGAATGAAACATGTTCTCTGTTTGCTTTTGATTTCTGCATGTTTTAAATAATCTCCTGTATACTTAAGAGGGGTATTAGACCAAGAGAGCTTCTTTCATCAGTTAAAAAAAAAAAAACATAGTTGTCAAATGATTAAGTCTTGTGATTATAAATGCAAACACTCCAGATTTTTTTAATATAAAGTAAAAAAAAATACTTACACACTTGTATATACACACAGATAAATATATTACCTATATATGGTGCTGGATGATCATATACAAACACTACACATTTCATTTTTTGAGAAAAATAGTACAACTATCTGTGAATGAGCAAATCCAAAAATGGAAATTTATTTTCTTTGTTTTAGAAGCTCTCATGCAGAATGCCAGTGGTACTACACAGATTGAAAAACCTAAACATCTATTCTTTTAAAAAGGTCATACATGTATTCATCAAGATTACAGTTAGATGATGAAATGTGTTTGTTGATTGGATAGGAATTCTAGGAGCATTTAGAGGACATGATACAATTTCCATGGGTATATTTTGGCAATGAAAGCCTGAAATATCTGAAGCATTTCTTGAACACTAGTAACAGTCATAAATTTTTCTAATAATGTTGTAACTACTTATGAGATGCTATTGCCAAAATTAAAGAAAACAGTATAATTCTATGTGAGAAGTTACTGAAAGAAGCTAGTTTATTTATTTATTTTTTTTATATTGCACTGATTTATGACAGACCTAAGCCATAGTTAGAGTCTATAGAAATGATCCGACCGCGCTATTGTTTGTTTTGACTTGTCAATATTGCATCTGGACTTTTGGAAACTTTTCAGAAAGGGAGAGAGTAGAGCTGAAAACTAAAATACAAAAATGCATTACTTCGGTAACATTTAGAGATTTGGGGGAGCATCCCAGAGCAAAGACCTTTGGATACGGGGATATATTTTGTTTCAGTATCAAGAATCCTTATCATGAATGTTAGTTTCTCACTATTGATTTTGAGTCTTAAAAAGTGAGGGATTCCAGTTTAAAAAGGTGTTTTTCAAGAGGTACAAAAATATGCCTGATGGAAAATCATTTATTGAATCACAGGGTGGTACTAATACCCATTCATATACTTCTTTTTTGCTGCAAATATGTATGATTTTTTTTTCACAGACACAACAAAAGAGCAAATGACAATATTCGAAGTATTATAATTATTCATGCCTTGGGAGAAATAAAGCCCTCCCTTTCTCCATGTTCTACAGGCCATCTAAAGCATGCACCATTAAATGATCAAACATTCTAGTCATACTTATGAAACAATTTAATGTGTGCTAAGGTCAGTGGGAATTTTTCCACCCCTCTTCTTTGCACTCTTCTTTTGCTTGATACAGCACAACATTTTTAGAATAGGAATTGTCTTTTTATTAGGCACATGCCATGCTAAGCTAATATGATCTCAGTCTGGGTTACATAGAACAGATAGAATTATCACACAAAACAATGAGTTTTCATTCCTATGTATGTATGACCTATGCAAGAAAAAACAAACAAGCAAACAAACAAAAACTTTAAAAGATCCACCTTTTTCTTCCTCTTTTAGTCCTAAGTGAAATTCCAGACCACTTACTTACTCTCACTTGGGTTTAGTATTGGTTTTCTTAGCACCAACAAATTTTTCCAAAATATCAGTTTAAAAGCACCCTAGATTATTTAATTTGATGCACTGATATCCTTCATCTCCTGTTAATTTTATCCTTTGTTATTTTTTTATCCCTTGTTAATTTTAATTTTATAATATTTAAAAACATATTTTAACAAACAAATCAATTCTAAAACTCTAAAAAAGTAAAGGCAGATAAAATTAGATAAAGCATTACCAATGAAGCTGCAACTCATCGCTATCATACTGATAAGTAATTCCCATAAGTTTGAGTTTGTTCACTAACAAACACAAATGTTTATTATAAATTGTTCTTTTTTACTCTGTATTCAGATGTATAACTGATTAAAAGAATACTCCTATTGCCTGGAAGTCTTAATATTATTAGAAACATTATTTCACATCCAGTGCATACTATGTTTTATGAGGTTACTTATTAATTGACAAAAGTAACACAGATTCCAAATAAGATTATTTTTTGTTTTACTGTTTATAAATCTGAGTTCTCAGCTGGGATTAGAGAGATTAGAAAACACAAACCGTAAAAAAAAAAAAAAAAAATGTTAAAAAAAAATGATAAAAATTTTTCTGGTTTTCTAAAATTTATTTTTTTTTTTTTTAAAAAAAAAAAAAAAAAGATATATTAGCTTCTGGCAAGCCAGTAAATTTGTTATCATCTTCGGTTATCCTGTCTGTGTTTTTGAACAGAGAAGTTGCCTACAGCTGAAATTACTTGGAGACAAATAGTAGAAACACTGGCATGTTCATACCATGAAGCCTGTTCAACATATGTAAATTGGATTTTAGGTGCTATCTGGATCCAGCGAGCCTCCAGCATAGCCTTAGGGCTTCAGTCATCTGCCATGACAGACATGAATGTCCAAGCAACTGTTCTGCCAGAGAGAATCACACAGCACCCACTGCTCAAGCCCTCCCACCTCTGACATACCATCTGACAACCACCTGGAGTTGGTTTTCATGCATCACGATATTGTTCTCTGAACATACCATTCAATTCCTTCACATTGCCAGATTCTCACAAATCATGTTGGTATGGGACAAAGTTAGGATTGCAAATGATTTTAGATTTGTCTTTTATAAGAATGTAATGCTCTCACAGCTAATCCAAAGGGATTGATAAATCATTTTTTCTTTTAACTTCTTCATTCACAACCCCAGTAAACGTTTATTTTAAGAATTGTCATTTCTAATAGCAAATGCTAATTTAACCAGAACAAGTGCATACTCTGAGAATTGAGAAACAGTCATGCTATAATAGGGGAGCCACCCATGGAGGGACAGGGTGGACAGCTGTATAAAATCATCTCTTGACTAATCAGATCTTTCAATTTAGCTTTTTGGACTGTTTTAAATACAGTCAAGCTGCCACTTGAAAATGGGCTTTCGCCAAACAAAACTTGCAAATGAACTCATATTAATTATGATTTTCTGTGACCTGATCACAGAAGGCAGATCTCAATTCATGTAATCTCAGTACTTCATTGTGATAGGTTTTGATTATTTATCTATTGCCATAATTACCTAAAAAAAGCAACAATGCTGATTCCACCACAACATGTAAATAGATGTAAAACCATAATCTACTGGGAGCTAAGCCATGGCTTTCTTTGTAGTCCACTCAAATTAGAAATATTACTCATTTCTAAAATACAGTGCCATTATAGTATTATTATATTCACTATTATCTCCAAAACTGCATTGGCCAACCCATATCATAGAATCATAGAATCATAGAATGCCTAAGGTTGGAAGGGACCTCTAGAGGTCATCTAGTCCAACCCCCCTGCACACGCAGGGCCTCCTAGAGCATGTGGCACAGGGCTGCATCCAAGCGGGTCTTGAAGATCTCCAGAGAAGGAGACTCCACAACCTCTCTGGGCAGCCTATTCCAGTGCTCTGTCACTCTCACTATTAAGAATTTTTTCCTTAAGTTCTTGTGGAACTTTTTATGCTTCAATTTGTGGCCATTTCCTCTGGTTCTGTCAGTGACCACCACTGAAAAGAGGCCAGCCCCATCCTCCTCACTGCCTCCCTTGAGGTACTTATAGACACAGATCAGGTCCCCTCTCAGCCTTCTCTTCTCCAGGCTGAACAAGCCCAGCTCCCTCAGCCTTTCCTCATAGGGCAGATGTTCCAGGTCCCCGATCATCCTGGTGGCCCTGCGCTGGACTCTCTCCAGCAGCTCCACATCCCTCTTGTACTGGAGGACCCAGAACTGGACACAGTACTCCAGATGTGGCCTCACCAGGGCTGAGTAGAGGGGTAAGATCACCTCCCTCGACCTGCTGGAGACGCTCCTCTTAATGCACCCCAGGACCCCATTGGCCTTCTTGGCCACGAGGGCACACTGCTGCCTCATGGTCAACTTGTCATCCACCATGATGCCCAGGTCCTTCTCTGCAGAGCTGCTCTCCAGCAGGTCGGTCCCCAGCCTGTACTGGTGTCTGGGGTTGTTTCTCCCCAGGTGCAGGACCGTGCACTTGGCCTTGTTGAATTTCATGAGGTTTTTGACCGCCCAGTTGTCTAGTACAACAACAATCCTAACTGTTATCTTCTATTTCAAGGAATCTAAATTTAATTATTTACTTAGGGGAGTTATCAACATAAAAATTCACCATCCAAAAAAAGCAGGACAGGAACTTATTTAAAATTATAAACCACAAATATTCAAAATGTGTAAGAAATGAATGCTGAGAATTTGATCAAATATAGCATTTCTTCCCTAGCTTGCTACCTTAACTGACTTATTTGATACGAGGAGGCAAAGTACAATTTTTTTTTTCCATTTTTTGGAAGAGTGAGTGCACTCTCAAAACTTGGTTACAAACCGTTTGGTGAGTCATGCCAAATAGAGATAAAAATCCACCACCTTTATTTTGTTTTCTTGTGAGACCGGTGAATGATTGAGGGATTCTTAGAGACAGTAACTGCATTTGATCATAGTGGATTGTTTACAGTAACCCTGCCAGTTGCATGAAATGACTGACAACTGTACTAGGAACCAAGAAGTATTAAAAGGGGCAATGATACATTGGGAGAAAAGGAAAACAGATAGCCACGAGACACCCTTCTATCAAAAACAAGTTTGTAGGTGACTGTTGTGATAGCTGCTTACTACTCTTCCAAAGTCTTTTTACTGCAATCTTAGGCTTCTCCTCTGCCTCTTCTATCAGCCTGTTGCCTCCCCTTTTTAATGAATGTAATAAGGATTTCAGAGCAGACGCTGCCTTTTTATCTGTTTGCACTAAACCTCATGGGATACATGTGCAAAATATTTATAATTGCTAATGAGACTGAACTATTGTTATAATTTTATTAATATTATGAGGTCAGGAAGGACAGGTCATCATGCATTAAGCCTGCCATTAGGCCTAATGACCAAGCCCTTATTAATATCTACAGTGCTTTCTTGCACAGGCCACCTTTTTTAATAGGATAATGCCACACATCTTTTACTACAGTCCAAACAGATTATAATCTAGGAGAATTTGTTATCTGTGTTGCATTGACACAGTTGAGCTGTTTTTTTTATTATTATTATTATTTTTTCAGACTTCTGGTCCCTTCCCTCTCTTTTTCATAGAAGAAAAGCAAGAGACTATGCAAGGTTGACTTTTCATTACTTACTATGAATTTAATACATTTGTAAGTCAAAGCAAGCAACAGTGCCTTAAAGCTAACTCTATTACAATTAAATAAGTGTGCTTAGTTACACTTATTGTATAGACCCATATTAGTATTTAAGATGTATACTACAATGGTGTCCAAAGACCTCTATCAAAATTAGGTTCTGTGCAAAGATAGACATGGAAATACCTTCTCCGGAGAGTTTACATTCTGAATGTTACACAAGTAGATGAAAGGTAAGAAGAATATGACCTATAAATAAATGAACATGATGATGACTGACACAGTTTTATTTATTAAATATGGTTGTTGTTGCTACTTTCCCTAGATAACTCATCCTGAGGAATTATGTTAGAAACTTTCTGCACATGATTAGGAAATAAACAAACAATAACAAACAATCAAAAAACTTCAAAGGCAGATGAGGCTTTAAATGCTGTAATAGATCCTGTCTAGATCAGTGGAATATTTTGTCAGTGAGGACTTTGATAGCACTAATGGAAGTCCACCTGAGCCCCTACTGATGATAATACTATCAGCAGACACACTGATAAATTATAATGCGCTCAGCAGCAGAAGCAGCCACTCCAGAAGCATCCTTAAAGTGAATTTCCTTTAATGGCTAGGAAGAAAAATGGCTCACATTTTATCATTGGATTCCTCCTCTTTCAGAAAATTGGCAATAAACTTCCTGTCCTTAGCTGAAGATTTGACAGCAAGTTGGGCATAACAAATTTAACCCATTCAATATCTTTCAGCTGTTCATTTATATCAGTTACTTGTTCAAACTCTTCTCCTTAAACTAACAGGTCTTAAGTATTTTCATATCTGAAATCAGGGCAATTTGTTTTTAAAATAGCTCAAAAACGGAAGTAAAGTTTCCGAAGAGGTCATAATCCTGTAACACTGCTACTCAGACATGATTCCCTGTACTGAGAGCACCTATATTCATTAGATTCTTTTCATTTGGTTTACAAGTTTCCTTACTTGCATAAAGCTGTGTATCTCATCTTCCCAGAACTAGTTTGAACCCTAGTTCCTGACTCTTACTAAACCCAGTCAGATCACCAAGGCATTAACTATGAGCACACAAACAAATGTGTCCAGATGATCGTGCCTTAATGAGTTACCACTCATTAGCTAAACTTATTTTGTATCCAGAGTTAAGACTGATTTTCTTTCGCTTAGCAAACAGTTAAACTGCCACTGTTTAGGATAATATTCCACAATTCTCTTTTGTTGTTGTTGTTGTTGTTCTTTTGTTCTTGTTCTGTTGCTGAAGATCACTTTGCAGCTAAGATAGCAGAATAGGTTTACCTTTTCTCAATAATTCAGGTGACAGACAGAGTTTGACAGTGTTCTCATACCTCACACCTAGGTCCCATAAATGGCTTGATAGCCAAGGTATTTTCAAAGAATGCCAACGCATACTAACCTCTTGCAAAAGTCACTGCCAGAGACATTAATGCTTCCCAAATTGCCTGGTCATTATATAATAGCTCTTTTTAACTCAAGCATTCACTGAGAGAAGTTAGGAGACATGGATTCAATGCCTTCAATCTGAGGAGTTTCAAAAATACATTCTCAAAAGACTGCAGTACAATAGAAGCTAGCTTCACTAGAAAGCACTCTCTACCTTCCTGTTGAAACTGTACTTTGGGTAGCAAAAGAAACAGGATTATTTTGGCTAGGGAGAGCATGAATGATATAATCCATTGAGAAGGACATTCAGAAAAGGGTATCACTGCCTAAAACTGACACTGTCTTTCATCTAATTATTTTGCAAAGAGAAAATAATTCTAATACTTCTAATCTTCTAATTGACTCTTTGTAGTCCAAGAGCCAGAGATTTTCTAACAACTTCCAAGGATGATTTCTGCAGAAAATCTACTTGCCTTTTGAAGCTTAGAGCTATAGTGTTCTTTTGAAGTACAGATGTCTGTGAGTAGCATCTTATAGACCACCAATTATCAAAGGAGTTACCTGCAGAGCTATTATGTTTGGTTTTGAAAGTACAAATCCTTAATTTTGTGGCTGTAGATGAAACCCAAGCTGCTGAAGAGAGCTGACTTGTAAATCAATATGGACTCTGGCATTGCTGTTAGATATTTAGAGACTGCACCTCATTTCTCCTGGCTTTTATTAAATGATATTTCTGTTATCTTTCCTGTGCTGTTCAAGTACAGTTAAGGTTTAAAATGTGCATTCATGCTAGTAGTCTTTTTCTCGCCTTATATGATGCTAGGCATATTCTTTCTTGTGCTCTTTATTATGCTATAAAAATTGTTCTAATACTAATAACTTGTCAGTCTGTGCAGCATTTAAAAGTAAGAAGGTTACAAAGAACTTGTAAGGTATGACTACAAAGCACTTTGTTTCTGTATCTAATTTAAGAAAGAATGGAAGTAGGGGTGGATAACTAGCCTCTGGTTAGCTCAATGTTTCATATCAATGAGAAGTCACAGACAACCTTTGTCAAGATCAAATCAAGATTTCTATGAGTATGGAGGGGCGAACTGCTCTTTCAGTGTTTATGTGAGTGCTACACAGAATTTCCAGAAAGGTATTAATCTGAATCAAAATCCAACAACATTACCTTTAAAAAATGAGCTGTTTGTACAGCACAAGGAATAATTAGGCTTATTGTTGAAGAAGGCATAGATTTGTCTCTCTGCCTATGGTAGCAGCAAGGCAATCTTTTTTAATGAAGTTAATTATATTATCTGTAGTAGCATCCAAGGAACCTGAGCACACTGTGTCTATATAGTGCATAATGCAGAAGAGAGAAAAGTCTGTCCTCCAAAGAGCCCACAGATCAAAATGCCAGCAGAGAAATAAGCTGTTGGTTTTTGCAGGAATTGCCTAGATTCAGTATAGCAATAATACCTCCAACTTTGTGCTATACAGGTTCATGAAATTCTGGGTTCTGGTCGAGGCAGTTTATGGATAGAGCAAGTTTTCACCCGCCCAGAATTAATTTCACAAAAAATACCCTCTATAGCTTCTGTCACTTTCCAAGTATGTAAAATGAAAATAACTGCTAAACTCATCTCACGAGTAACTTACTTATTCATCCCTGAGGGGTATTTGAAGATTAAAGATACTATGCTAAAGAAATGTTAAATAGTGTTGTCAGATATCGATCCACAGTTTGACTCCTTACCTAGGTTTAGTTTCTGGTGAAAGGAAGAACCTTGTTTTAAATGATCATGAATGGAAAGCGAAGAAACGAGAGGACTGAAGTCAGTTTCCAATTCAGTATTATCACTGGCAAACCATATAGATATTTTTTTCTGTGTGAAATAAAGCTAGACAGGCACATTGATAATAGAGGGATGAGCTTCATCTGACAGAAGAAATACCAGAATGGCTGAACACCTGTCCATAGACAGCACTGTATACTAAACATTAATAGAATGACGTGTGTATTAAAACTGACAAAATAGGTCCCATTTAAAGATAAGAAACTGACTTTTTATAAATCAGAAAGAAAAAAAAATAGAAACCAGGATTAGTAATCAGAAACAAGAAGCTGAGATCAAATGTAATCCTTGGATAAATAAAAATGAGAGTTGACAGTAAAATACTGCATTAATATGTGTAGGATGACAATACTACATCCCATTTCAGAGTTTACACTTTAAAAAATAAGTTGATAAATGATAAAGGTTGAGAAAAGGCTTTTAAGGATGAATCACAGTCTGGAAAATCTGCCTTGCAGTAAGAGACTGAAGAAGTAGAATCTAATTATCTCAACAATAAGAAGGTTAAGGGGTGACTAATCATGATCTGTAAGCATGTGAGTTGAAAGAAGGTAATAGCAAAGGGCTCTGTATTTTAACAGACAAAGTCAAAGTGAAGTCCAAATCTTTTAAGACTACAGGTCAGGAACATAATTCAGACAGTAAAAATAATTATCCATTGATAAAATATACGCAGGTAAAGTAGAATCTGCACAACCTGATATATTTACTTTTTGTTGTTGTTATCAAGTTATCAACTTGCACACTTTAGTTCAACAGAAACTTATTGGCTTAATGAAAAAAGGAATTAACTGATGAAGCATCTAGCCTAAATGATGTGAAAGGTCTTAGTAGATAATTATAACCTAGCTTTGACTTTATGAAAGGAAATCCAGAGCCTTGCAAATGTGTCCATTCTTCTAAGACTGAAATCTTCCAAAACTGAAACATTGGCCCTATTAAAGTTGATGTCTGTTCCCCCTCAGTCAATTTAACATTGCATCTCAGGAGTTGCAAAATTCAAAATTCCTATATTTTGCACTCTAAAAAACAACAGGTAAAGAGGTCTTTGTGATCTTTCTGTTCTGTTACTTGTGTTTGAGACATTTTATTTTTGAATCTTTCTCAAAAGAATAAAATGACACTAGAAAAAATCAGTAAAAACACTAGGGAAATAGAATGTAACTAAAAAGTTGGGAATGTATTCTTGAAAGGCGCTACTGAGTATTCATTCTTGCAGTACATTATGAAGTAGTCAGACAGGTGAGACGCTGCAGCCGATTTGTCACTTACATAGCATGTAGCATAAACAGCAGTGCACTAAGTGTTTTATTTTATTAACATTTTTGAATTTGATAACATATATATGCTTTTTTGGTTGTTATTTTTGTAAACCTTTTTAATTTGCTGTGAAATACTTATATATCACCAAACCATATGAAGATAAGCCACATATGAAATAAAATGCAGCATTTCAAAACTACCCAACCAGGAAATACCTATTTCCCCGAATATCTCTTTTCTTTATATACATTTCAGAATTAACTCTGCATATTTTTCCTGTTTGCTTGGAAGGTCTGATGGCCTGATGGCCCTTATTATTTAATTATTTTTTTTCTCTTCCGTAGTTAGGCATGAATTTCTTTTATATGTCTCATTCTCTTTAAGACTTACTGAGGAATACACCTGCTATCTATTCTCATCCTTCTGCTCTGAAGTGAGTAGAAAATGCCTTATGGATTTCAGCCTATGTAAGATGAGCCTCTTGCACAATGAAGATGGAGAAAAACTCTATTCTAACTGCAGGAAGTATATTGAAGCCATGCAAGCATTGGTTCAGCCTTGTATAAAAGAGAATGAAAGTACATTGGCATAATGAATATTTGAATAAAAAGACCATACAGACAACAGAGTGGGGGGTAAAGATATGCAGTTGTAGAAAGTCGCTCTTGTTCTGCTTCAAGTTCACGTTTTGAATACAAATTATTTGAATATGAATAACTAGCCAAAATTAAACAAGATTTGAGATACATTTTCTTTGTTAAATGGGTATATTTATGTTTGTGTGTGTGTGTGTGGTTACATTTAGCATCTGCATGCAAGATACGAAATCTGTTTTAAAAATAAATTTGTGGAAGATTTTCAATGATTGGACACGGGCGACCAAATCATGCCTTGCTTTGACAGCCACAAAATGGAGTTTCATGGGATGGAACCCAGCAGAGTTTGGCCTGTCTTCAGTCAAACTGTCATGTACTGTGATTTCTTTAGATTTCACTGTTTACAAGGATAGTAAAGTTGGGTTAACACCAGAACACAAAGTCTCTTTGTAACAAGTGATAGCATTATTTAGCAAGTGGCATTCTTCTCCCAGAATGTTTTTTCCTGGTCTCCTGCTTACTGTTATAAATATGCAGTGGATTGCTGCTGGTGCCTTCCCAAGTAATCCACAATCTTCAGATGTACATTCAGTTTTTTGAAAGTTAAGAGAGGAGAGAAGTTAATTATACTCTTCTGACCAAATGCTGTTTACTTAAATCTTTTTTCCTTTTCTAATGGCAAGGGAGAGGAAGATGAGATCTTTCACTTTTGATCAACCATATATTTCTGTAGAGTCTATGAGAGGTTTAGTTTTAGGGATGTACTTGTGGATATTTAGGACTGAGTTGGAAACATTGGAGGTGATCTTACAATAGCCTGTAATAAATTGCCTCCTGATATTCCAACACAGGTGGGAGATCATTAGTCAAATTAACTAGTGCATACTTTAATAATCTCCAAATTTATTTTATAAAGTGGATGACATACTCATCAAAATAAAGACTGTCCTGCAAAATTTGGGACAGATGGCAGTGCAAGATGACATCTTTTCTAAATGTGTCAGAATGTTCACTCACTCGAGCAATGTGATTGGTTGTACATTCTGGGTGCATTATTAAAATAACAAAAGCAGTAAAATTCACTTGCATGAACACCTGCTACTAGAGTCACTTAAAATAAGTAAGGCAAAACATGTAATTAAGTCATATAAAAATAATTATTTCACTGGCAAACAAGTTAACAGTTTCATGGAGCTGTCACACTACTTAAAATATTTTATTTAA
This sequence comes from Crypturellus undulatus, assembly GCA_013389825.1. NCBI lineage: Eukaryota > Metazoa > Chordata > Aves > Tinamiformes > Tinamidae > Crypturellus > Crypturellus undulatus. Next base: position 40,520 of record VWPW01013338.1, read on the forward strand.
GTCAGTGAATTATATCTATGTTTCTATTTACAACATTTACAAGCAAAATATGCCTTCCTAAGATGATGGTGAAGAAATTAGGTAAGACAAACACACACCTATCATCTGGTCTACTGCTATCTGCTACGAGGTGTCTTGAATAAGACAACATACGTTTCTTTACCACTTACTTAAAAAAAATAGAAATGGTAAATTCAACAGCAGGACCAGAATCCAGATGTGAGGAAACAAAGCGCTGTCATCTGCTCTGCTTTAAGGATCTGCCATAATAGGCTAAGTTGGTAGAAACAAGGAGTTTTAAAATGTCAAAGACTCGGGGTCTGAAGTGTAAACTATGTCTCGTGACAGGAAGTCTCATTAAGGAACAAATTAGATTTTTGTTTCAAATTATGCAGATTGTCAAGAGCCCTTTACCCTCTTGTTCATGGCTTAGTTGGGGAAACTCAGGTAACTCTCAGCTGGTTTCATTTCAGGATTGCACACTTTGGGTAGTGTTAAGTGCTATTATTAAACTGACCAAAGGAACACACTGTGCAGTGAAATGAGGCATCAGTTGGAGGCCTGAGCACATATTTGTTATAGCACCTTCTGTCTGAAATTATAGGCAGGACGTGAACCATAGTTGTTGTGTTGTAGTAGTGAGCACTAACCACAGGGCCCTCTCTTCAGCTCTTACACTTGACCTTCACAACAGTGTATAGCTGACTAAAATAAGGACTTCAAACAGCTGGTCTCCTTATGGAAAAGCAACAAAAAAAATCTATCTGTGATAACTGGCTGCTGGGCATTCGCCTGCTTTGCTATATTTCTATGGTAGGAAGAGTGACAGGAGCACAACACTCGATTGACAGGCAGTATGAGTACATTTCACCACAGCAGGTTCATCCTGCTGCCACTTGATCAACCCTCTGCAGCAACTGGTGCTTTAAAGGGTTAATAAGGACTGCGCTTGCATAAGACATCGGAGCAGGAAGAGCAACAGCAAAAGCCGTGCTTTCCCCGCAGCACATCCCGCTCCTCCCCCCTCCCCCCAAACATACACTTGCAATTGCACACGTGTAAAACGCCCACCTGTTCGACCGTGCAGGCGCCCTGGATAATTCAGTCCCTGCTGCTCTGCACTCGGATTAGATGCTCTTTGCAAGAGGTTGTGGATAGAGATACGGTTTCTGTAGTGATGGGGCAGACTGCGAAGAGCTATTGGCTGACGGCTTGGGAAATTTCATTCAGTTTGGTCCAATAGCAGGAGGAGAGAGCCTGGTACAGCCTGGACCTCTCTCTCTCTCCCTCCTCAAGCTCTCTTCTCCTTGCAGATCAGTCTCTCTCCCCGTCTCTGTCTCTCTGCATAGGCAATCAGAGCTCGAACGCGCAGACCCAACTCTCCCTCTCGCACCGACTGTAATGAATTTTCTGCCTGAATGTAGGTCGCTTACAACCGCAAGCACGAGTTTCCTTCCAACCCAGTGTTGTTGTTTTTCCTGTTGTTATTTTTAATTTTTTTTCTTTTCTCTGTGGCTGTTGCATTCCTTTGGAGCAGCAAATCACATTGGATTCCAAAAAAGGGAGCAGGAACCGTGTGTGAATCACTCTGGCTGTGAGATACCCTGGGAGGATTTCCTGGCGATGTGAAAAAGACCTTTATGTGTCTGCAGCTAATGCAGTGTTAAGGTAGGAGCACTGGATACACCATCTGCATGTTCATTTTCTTTTTTTTTTCTTTTTCTTTTTTTTTTTTTTTTTCTGTTGCTTTTTAGCCTTTTTGCTTTTCCGGTGGGGGTGTGGGAAAAGGGAGAGGTGTTGCAGTTGGTACTCTGGCAAAGGGCGAGCAGTTTGCTGCAGTCGTCTGGGCTTTTACTTTTCGCATTATTATAAAGCGATACTTTCTTTTTGCCACCTCCACCATCATACACGATCTCGCTGTCGCATATGCATATTTATGCAAATTTATTTCATTTTTGTCCTCTTCAGTCTCGCCCCCACT
>VWPW01013338.1:43554-130837 GCA_013389825.1 Crypturellus undulatus
TTGGGTCCTTTGCTTGGAGAGCTTTAATACTCACTATGTCTTCTGCCCTTTTTAAAAATGCTCACTGCACATATTTATATATACATACATATATTATATATATTTAAAGCAGGCTCTTGTAGCTTAAATGGTTTAACACCCCACGTAGCATAACAGCGTGCTGAGCCTCGGACGGCAAACGAGCTGGAAGGGTCTTAAGGGAAAGTTTTTAGCCGTATTAGAGCAGGACAGGCAGAGGGGCATGGAAGGGAGCTTGGCGAACCTGCGGAATTGAGATAAGGCATCGAAACTCGGTCAGATGGGCTGCAGTGTGAAGGGCCACCTCTATTTCATTTGTAGATCAAGTGCAGCAGCTTAAATTGCTTTGGTGGTACAGTAGGCAGAACACAGACTGATGTGGCCATTTAAACTGTGGCACAAGGTGCCTGCATTTAGATTTGGCTTCTATAGGTTTTACAGGGTTATTGCTTGTCATGAAGATGGCATAAGTGCACCTACTTTTTTAGATACTCTAATTTAAAAAGAAAATGCATCCCTTTCCCCCCCCCCCCCAAAAAAAAAAAAAAAAAACCCAACAACTCACCTTCAGCTGTGTCTGATCAATGTTGAAAGAAACATCTGCAGAATTCTGGACTGATTTTATTTTTAAATGATTGATAGTGCTAGTGTGTTTTGAAGTAGAGGATTAGAAGGCAAGGATGGATGGATTTACAAGGAGTTACACTAAAATGGAAGTCTCTGGTGTTTTACTCCTCTGAAAACATAACTGCAAGTTTATATCTCATAAATGGAAGAGAAGTAGTCTACATCTTATGTTACATAAAATAAGTCTATTAATTGTTAGATGTATAGATCCTCTACTAATTAAAAAAAAAAAACAACTGTCATCCTGAGTGGCAGATTTCATAAATTTTTGTACCTGGATGAAGACTCAAGTTTGCTTTGTAGAAACAAGATAACTTTTACCTCTAATGGATGCAACATTTTGTTTTCATTTTATTTAAAAATATTATATCAGGCCTATTAATCATTTGATATCAGGTCTACTAATAGTTTCTATAGATAGCACTGTGTCTTAAGGTAGGGCGTATGAAATATTTTTACTTACAGTACTGGGTAGGGGGTTGCATGCACAGTCATAAGCATATTCCAGTGAATCATTAAAGACCAAGAACCTGAAAATATGCCATGCAATTTCTGGTAACTCAAAACCAGATGATCTATTATGGCATGTAATTTTATAAGAATAATTAAATTTAATTTTTATCCAGTCATTCCCTGCATCTCGACATTGTTACCCCTTTATATATAAACACAGTGTTATTGCTCTCTCTTATCTACTCATATGTCTATATGTCATAAAAAGCAATTATTGTTGGTATGTGATATAAAAAAATGAAACTCATTTTGGCATCCAGAAAACAAATGTCCTCACAAGACTTGCGATTCAAAGCTATTTTAGATAATTTTTTCTTCTTTGATTTCAATGTCCTTTAAGAATTGTCTCTATTGAAAAACATACAGATGGACAAGAAAATGCATTTTCTTCCTTCTGTATTCCTAGGGGGCATTGTATTGTTTAAAAATGCAGTGTTGTATCACAAACATATAGATTGTGAATACAAAAATCTGTTATTTCCTGATTCTTTTTTTTTCTTCATCAAAGTGTTATGGCCAGTGAGAACAGTGTATGCGTGTGTGTGGTGTTTTTCTTTTTTCTTTTTTTTTTTGAAGTCATCACAATGCAAACAAATTAAAACAAGCTCCATAGCACAAGCAAAAAAGGCTAAATGGATTAAATGAGGAAAATCTAATAATTTAATAATTTACTGTAATAATTTAAACCTGATAAAGCAGGTAGTTTTACTGCAGATTCTATATATTTTTTGTTTGTACAAAGGTTTAGCTCTTTAGTTGGTCCTGTGTTCTTGCACAGAATATTCATCTGAAAATGTTTATATTTTATAAAAATATAGGCATCCATCAGCTGAAGACCTGTCAGATAGAGATGAAGGGAAGAGGTAAAAAGCTGTAAAAGTCAAACTTTATATTAAAGACATCATATAGAACCAAGGATTTATTTGGCTTTTTTTTTTTTTTTTGACAAAAGAGTGATTCAAGAAACATTTGCTGCCTACTGCATAGAGGTTTGCACATTTGTTTTTGACAGGTTCTCAATACAGCCTCCTCCTGGCCTTTCAAACGCGCATGCTGCTATTTGATGGCTGAATCACATAGTGTAAAGAACAGCTCCACCTGGATAGGACAGGAATAAACATCATGCTGTAACCAGTGTATAATTTAGTCATTCTGTCACTTGCAGACTTGTCATAGAGACTCAAGATCTCTTCTGCATGAGTAAAATTCATTAGTTATGTAGACTGGATTTAAGGCCTTTTTTTCTTTTTTTTTCTTTTTTTTTTGGAAATCCTAATAAAACCAAGACAAAAACACAAGCTTGCCAATGAGCTACTGAAATCAACAGAAGACTCTCATTTCCTTCTGCAGTTATCTGCCACAGTTTAGCTCAGATGCGCACAAGTAATGTTTGTAAAGCATTTATGCTCCGAGCCATTTCGATCCCCACATCTGACCAGCTTATTTACTTGACCATCACCTTTTAGTAGTTCTCATTTTATTTGCTTTAGCAGTCCCTAGACTGGATTTGTTAAAAAAAAAAAATGCCCCTTTCATCCCCAACTCACAAAAAAATCCATCTTCCCCTCCCCATACACACACACCTCCTCACCCAGCTGTCTGGTGAAAAAAAAAGTTTTATTGGCATGCTTTCTGGAAATAAGAGAGATGAGGCACAATGTGAATCAGCTTTTTACAATATGAAAATGGATTTAAGCTTGGAAAAGAGACAGTTGAAAAGTATGATTAATGGACAGTTTGAAATGGGTGATTTCTAAGATGGGAAATTATTACCGTGTACATTTATTTCTCTTCAAATCGCAGTAAAAGATTTTTTTTAAATGAACCTTGACATTAAAAATAAGCTATATCTAAAACAGCATTACTTCATATTTACATACACAACTTACATGATGATCTGATCATCAGTAGCTCTTCTAATACTGCCTTTTCCTGTGAGATTCACAGTGGGGCTTTACTACCAGCATGGTTAATTCAAGCAGAATACATTTCCATGCACTGACAAGACTACTCTCTAGAAATGTTCAAATTTATACAGTAATAATCTAAAAATAAATTGTAGCTGTTGATACCGCAGCGCATGATTCTGTCTTTCTGCTCTTTTCAGTGCTGAACCCACACAGTGCTGAACACCCCTAGTGTTACGGGGTGTATTCTGGTAAGCGTATGCTGCTGAGTAACTTCAGCAGAGGGTTGGGATCGTCCATGCTCCTATTTCTTGGTATTTATGTGCTCACAGAGATTTGCAGCTTTATGGAAAGACTGAGCTTTTTAAGTGAGGTAAAATTTAAAAATGAATGACACTCGTATTAGAAAAAAAATATTAGTGATGGTATCACACGAGACTGATTTGATTCACTCTGAGGACTAGAGAAGGACATAGCTGTTATCATTTTTCATTATTCAAATTATTTTCTTTAAATGTAATTTTATTTTTATTGTCTATTTCAGAGAAACTATTTTAAGTATTGCATAAAACTACACTAAAGAGTAATTATTTTATTAGCTAGAATATATAATTATATTAGATATTTTATACTAATTTCATAATAAGGTAACTATGTAAAAAAATGTAGATTTTTTTTTCCCTCTAAATTAACCAGTAGCCCTATAACCATAGTCCCGAAGTGGTTACTCTAATATATAAAATGAACTATCTCATTCTTACTATTATATTCAATTATTTTTATTTTTAATAACGTTTTTATTTCAGATTTAATTACAAAAGTCATTAAAAATAGACACTTCAATATTTCACTAAAGTCAATGACAGATTAAAAGGGTATGGGTGTAGTGTCATCATTAGATAGCAGTAAAATTTTGTCAGAATCTTTCAGGTTTGTGTTTACTCAATGCAATAGGAAAAAAAAAAAGTCTAGTTTCTTCTAAATACAGATGATTCCAGAAGTAAGACCTTTTCTTCCAAGTGGAGAACAGTTTGTTCTGTCATTCAGAAGAGGCCTAGTATAACCAGAACTGGAAGAGGGGAGACATAAACAGATATTTCTGTCCTAAGGTCTTGTTTTAAGGTATTTTTTCCTGTATGGTTTGGTTAAGTTAGAGGCCTACTAAAGACATGGAAGAAACAAATTTTCAAACTCATGGGACAGTGCTCAATAATGTTCCTGTTCCTGTTAATGGCCATGTTGATGAGTGCCATCATGTGGTTATCTGATGATATCGTTTCCGCACTGTTTCTGGGTTGATGATCAAGCTTTAGAATTTGAAGTCCGACTTGGACCCTTCATGAAAAATAGTCAGTTTAATGGGAACAGATTATATAACTTTTTTTTTTCCAAAATCACTTTAGAAATATTATGAAGAGAGTAAAAATTAATTAATTACATTCCATATAACATTTAAATTAGTTACATTCCACATAACATTTTTTCCATACCTTTTAACTTTTGTAAAAACAAGTAGCACAATTTTGATAACTCTTTCATTCAGGGTTTTTGCTGCAAGACAGGCAGTGCTTTATTCAGCTCAAATTACTGATTTGTTCTTTTTTAAAAAAGTACATTGTGTGTCATACTCTTGACTTCTGATACATAAAACCACTACATTTATTCTGCCAAATTTAATTAAACCAGGGCAAACCTGATAGACTCATTTTGAAATGAAGAATCTGGAATGGAACCAGATTTTTTCCTGTTTGTATCCTTATTTCATACTGACATTTTATGTCTAGATTTTAGATATCATTTTTAAGCTTTCAAGTGAGAGTGGAAGTTAGTTTTCTGTTGAATACAGGTTGTTTGCAGATGTTATGCAGATTTCTGGTATTAAAAAGGGAAGCAGGGAATTAAACTTAACAGCTATCAATATTATAGTGATGCATTTTTAAATTATTTTTATGAAAAATAAAACTTTTATTTCTTCTTTGCTTCTTTATTTATAATTCTCTATATCCTTTATCCATGAAATATTTCTTTCAAGAACCTGGACATCTGATATGCAATTCTACTTTTGCTGATTTTCTGTGAAATATCTCCAGACCTTCTTTATCAATAAACACCATTAGTACTTTATTTATATTCAGACATACAAAATCTCAGCCATATGTTATCCAACATACAGCAATTTTTTTACTCACTTGCATATTGGATATAGCATAGACCATTATTTTTAACAGATTAGTGTAATGGGACCAAGATTAACAGACCATTAACAGATTAGTGTCATGGAACTACAGTTGATGCATTCAGTGGAAAGATTCCTGTTGATTTGAAAAGACTTTTGGTCACATCCTGTGAATAGGTATTATTTAAATGGAATTATATGAAACATTGGAACAGAACAGCTTAAACAGTCTCTGTCAACTCTGGCAAATGCTGCTTATGAAACTGCTTTCAAATACATCTTGAAAGAATAAAAAAGAAATCAGTAGCCTGTATGCAACTATGGAAACATACACTTCCCCACCTTCTTGGAAGAACTTATTATAGGTGAAGATGATTAAGTGCACTAAAAAAAAAAAAAAACATATAGGTGCATGTATGGGTTCAATTCATGTTCATTTGGTGACTGAATTCATAAAGATAAATGATTTTACAGATTTTTTTACTTCCTGTGATTCCTTCCTCAAGTTTCTTGACTTTGTTTTTCAATAAAGGCTGGACATTTCTTTGTAACTAAACTGATCGATTGCATACATCCAGTTTGTACACTTTCCCATGCAGTGTAGCTTTAGTGGTGTTGAAGAAAAGAAAAAAAAAAAGAAAAAAAAAGAAAAGATTTTTGCTTTATACCTACACTAGCTTTGTAATGCTGTTATCTCCTTGGATTTTCAATAGTACTGTTCCCGGATCATAGATTTCAATATTATTTTATCTGAGATTCTGAGAAAAGAACAAAAAAATCTCTCATGGATTCCAAAGGAATTGAGAAAGAAGAGGTGAAGCTCATGTAAATCTTTTACATGTTTGCCATTATCAGAACCCTCTAATTTAAATTAGGAACCTGATAGCACTGCTGCTGGATTTTGCCAGATCACTCAGGCAACTAATATAAAAAGATTCCAGCAACACTGAATATAGATAGGCTGCCAGAGGAAGAGATAAGCAGCTCACGAGTTATTGCTATATAAGATGTTCCTTTGCCCAAAATCTACAGCAAATACTTCTGTGAAGTACTTCAAGACAGCATTTGTCAGTGTTGCTTCTTGTTGCTTCTCAGTGAGGTCTGTAATCACTGATTTGTTGGTTGGAGTCTTCCAAGCCCAATATAGCTGTAATAGTAATGTAATTATTATATAATGTTTGTCTACTGCATTTTGCATCATCTACATGAAAGGAAAGATAAGGTTTCAATGCACAATAGAGCAAGGAGGGAGTAGAACTTGCTGCAAATTATGCACAGCTGGACAGATGAGCTTCAGTGCCCAAGGCTGTGAATTTAGATTAACATAGTCTGCAGTAGGTCTTCTCCCTGAATTAGAAATGTTCAGTGTTTGTAGTTTCCAACATGCAGGTGGTGAACTGGAGGACAGAAGATGCATATCCACTGGCTTAGTCAGATTAAATATTAGTAATTGTAATACCTGGAAATTAATCTTAGAGTTGAAGGATATCTCTAAGTGAGAAATAATGTATTAATTTCATGTTCATTGAGTACTTTGCCTTAGTTAAGGTGCAAAAGATAATAGTGGAGAGAAAGCCAAAAGTAAGCAGTAAGTAATCAGAAAGAAAGCCAAAAGTAAGCAGGAAGTAGCACAAGAGAGCCAACATCACTCCAGTCTTCAAAAACTGTAGGAAACTACAGTCCGGTTAGCCTCATCTCCGTCCCTGGAAAGGTGATGGAGCAGTTCATCCTAGAGACCATGTTTAGGCCTGTCAAGGAAAAGATGATGAGAAGTAGTCAGCATGGATTCACCAAGGGGAAGTCATGTCTAATGAAACTGATAGCCTTCTATGACGAGGTGTCTGGCTAGATGGACAATGGGAGAGCCATGGATGTCGTCTACCTTGACTTCAGCAAGGCTTTCGACATAGTCTCGCATAACATCCTCATAGGAAAGCTTAGGAAGTGTGGCCTGGATGAGTGGGCTGTGAAGTGGATTGAGGACTGGCTGGATGGTAGAGCCCAGAGGGTAGTGATAGATGGGGCTGAATCTGGTTGGAGGCCTGTGGCCAGTGGTGCCCCACAGGGGTCAGTACTGGGCCTGGTGCTCTTCAACTTGTTCATCGATGACTTGGATTAGGGCACAGAGCGCACCCTCACCAAGTTTGCAGATGACACCAAACTGGGAGGAGTGGCCAACACTCCTGAGGGCTGTGCTGCCATTCGGAGAGACCTAGATAGGATGGAGAGTTGGGCAGAGAGGAACCTCCTGAGGTTCAACAAGGACAAGTGCAGGGTCCTGCACCTGAGAAGGAATAACTCCAGGCACCAGTACAGATTAGGGGTTGACCTGCTGGAAAGCAGCTCTGTGGAGAGGGATTTGGGAGTCCTGGTTGACAACAGGTTAACCATGAGTCAGCAAGGTGCCCTTGTGGCCAAGAAGGCCAATGGGATCCTGGCCTGCATCAGGAGGAGCGTTGCCAGCAGGTCAAGGGAGGAGATCCTGCCCCTCTCCTCAGCTCTGGTGAGGCTGCACTTGAAGTATTGGGTGCAGTTCTGGGCTCCCCAGTACAAGAGGGACGTGGAGCTTCTAGAGAGGCCCCAGACAGGGTCACAAAGATGATTAAGGGACTGGAGCATTTGTCATATGAGGAAAGACTAAGCGAGCTGGGCCTGTTTAGCCTGGAGAAGAGAAGGCTGAGAGGAGATTTGACCAACATGTTCAAGTGCCTGAGGGGTGATTTTAGGGAGGTTGGGGACAGGCTCTTCTCCGTGGTGGCTGGTGACAGGATGAAGAGTAACGGGTGTAAACTGCAACACAGGAAGTTCCATCTCCATATAAGGAAGAACTTCTTTCCTGTGAGGGTGACAGAGCCCTGAAATAGGCTGCCCAGAGAGGCTGTAGAGTCTCCTTCTCTGGAGATCTTCAAAACCTGCCTGGATGCCACCCTGTGCCACGTGTTGTAGGTGTCCCTGCTGGAGGAGCAGGGGGGGTGGCCTAGATGATCTCTAGAGGTTCTTTCCAACCTTAAGAATTCTGTTATTCTGTGTAATTTATTGATGTAATATAAAGGGTTTAGCAGTCATTAAAAAAAATACATCAATTTGTTTTACTGAAGTATGTTTAGTCTTGCATTTGTTGTGTCTTTCTTTTTGTCAAGACCTCATAACTGATCTGTGGCCTTCAAAATGATTAATATTTGTGTTGGTTTGAAGTTATCTTTACATAGATACTACATCAAACACAGTGCATTAGGAATATAATAATCAGGCCGTGTATCTAAAAACACATGGAATGTGTATCTAATGAACAGAGTAATATAAAAGGTACATTGCATAATTTATCTGTCTTGATATGGTACCAAAATATGATGTTACTGGAGTGCAGTGGGTTAATGGTGCAGTTAGCATATACAATTATCTTAAATTGAGTTGTTACATTCATGCCACGGCATTTAAGAACAACCAAAGGTATTTCCCATCTTCATTTACACTTTTGTTTAGCCAATAGATCATTCTTCTTGAAATTGTTGGCTTCAAGTTTCCATTCATTGTTTGTTTTAGAAAAAAAATAATGTTCTAAGTGATTATCTCCTGCCCCAATCTATCTTGTCTAACAGTTTTGTTAGACCAAAAATTGAAAGTAGAATATACAGTTAGGATCTTCCATTTTATTGATCTCTGCCTTTGCTGTAAGTATTTTTATTTCCCTTGACTTTGTCACAGATCCCAGATCCTGTGCACTGTTTTTTTTACATTCATGTATTATTAAGGGTGTAATACTGGTCAAAGTAATTACTACAGCAACAATAGCTAAAGCAAGAATCCATTTATCTCTTAATGATTTAAAGTAACAGTTTTGTTTTGCTGAATTTGAATTCCTTTTCATAAAACATTTCTTGTCCTTGCAATAGAAATCCTATAAGCTAATTTAGTAATGCTGGAGAAAAGAACAGCACATCAGAGCAATTGCAATAACAGTAGTGTGCTAAATTCTCTTAACTACTTGAGTATATGAGTAAATAATTAGGATCACTTGGCCCTAATACTCCATAAAAATATCCTTCTTTTGTAGATTTAACTTTCTGTTTGGCCATGGAGGATTGCCATTTGATTAGGCTTGGTATTTTACTATTTTCTGAATTCATTTACTCATGTTGCAAAACAGTGAGCTCGATTATTAAGAGGTACCAAAACTCTAGTGTGGATAAGACATTATGTGGAATGGGAGCAGTAAAAAAGGTTGGTGGAAAGGTGGATCGGTTTCTCTTTTTTTTGCTACAGTCATGAGTTTCTCAATAGCAATGATAACCTTTCTGTTAATGGTAATACTTCTTCCACTCTTCTGACTTGAAAGCAAAGCAGTGAGTGGAACAGTTATGATTTTAATATCTGAAGTGAGGAGACTGCCTATTCAAATTTTCACTTCTGTGGATGACACAGCTGCTTCTCAAATGATACCGATCCTTTATTCTTCATCCCTAACTTGGTTTAGTATTGTTTCTGTCGGCATTGCTGAGCTTGTTAGTTAGTGAGTGTATGTAGGCAGTGAGTTACAGAGAGATTATGAGATTCAGGTAAAGGCTAGCATGGCTAATTTTCAAGGAAAAAGAAAAAAAAGAAGAGATGGAAGGTTGAGTGGGATGAGGTTGGTTGCATTTCTGTAGACCTGAAATTCAGGAAGCTCTCTGTTGAGAGAGGACGATAGTGTGAGAAAAGGGCAGGAAAGAGGGGAGGGAGAAAGTAGTGAGAGTTCAAATAGTGCATGCGGGATGGCTTGTAGTAGTTGCATATGAGTCAAGGGAGACTACAAGAGGAGGTGATTTATTTGAAGAAAAGAGTTTGGTTTTGCCTGAGAATCTCCAGTATATTAGAAATAAGATTACTATATGGATCACATTAAAAATAAATAAAAATAATGATAATAAGGAAGGATTCTTAGTATCGTCATCAGTCTAAAGGGATCTAGATTATAGTCTTTGAAACCAGTCTTTTCTGGTTTTAAAACACTTTTTGCCCAAATAAAGCATCTATGAAAATAAAACAAATTGATCTATTTTTAGTGAAACTATGTGTAATTATGTCATCACTACATATATTCCTTTTTATCTCAATTTTCTAATAACTACAATAAACTTTTCCATATCATTTCAAGTTTTGCCATATGACAAATATGACTATTTACTCACAGTTCCTGAGAAAAAATAGTCGTGCAAAGAAAGCAAGCCAAATTTGAAGAATTTTTTTTGTATCATATAAAACTATGCTTATAAAACTATGCAGGTTTTGATGGTTCTGTCATTGGAACGTGAGGGAAAAATGCAGAAAATTAGAGTAAAATTTATCTTCATACTACTGATATGCATCACTCAAATATATTAATTTAATAGTGATGAAGATTCCAAATATGGGCTGATATACCATTACATCATATCTATATTATATTCTGTGGTTATTAATCTTTTCTTTGCTCACTTTTATACAAAATAGAATTGACAAACTTCTACCCAGCCAAAATTGTTGTTTTGTAAAACAACAAAACAGCAAAACTTTGAGATAAAAAGGAGCCAGAAGAAATCAGTCATTTTTCCTCAGATCCCTAGCCTTCCCTTTGATGACCCTAATAAACAAGTTTCCTCTATGCACCTAGCTTTACATAATGTAGAGTGTATATGTCGTGACTTTTAAAGCAATTCGTGAACTGTATGTTTGAAAGATTACGAGCATGACTAAGATCCTATTAACATTGCTTTTACCTTGTTTTATAACAGTGTCTTCAGTGACTCTGCCTGATATTTGAGTGTCTAAAAGTATCAATGTATCTACTTAAAAAAGAAAGCTGGTGTCTGAGGGTATTTTTCTGCTATTGCAGCTAACATATAACCATTAATGTATTAATTTGTCAGATGTCTCTTTTCAGCTAAAGAGAACATGTTCTCTGTGGAGTAAATGGTTTACCAGCCATCTATAGATGTTTGCCCTAGTGAATGTGAGTGAAATGGTCCATCACAAATTCCTGTAACTGCATTAACCTTCGTGACACAGTGACTCTAAAAAGTTAAGCCGAGGATACAAATGAATGACAGGAAGTGGTGAAAAGAATATTCTTGATCATGGCACATATTTTACTGTGTATGAACAGGCTTAGAATTTAATAAAATGATTTTCTGACATGTATGTATATATTTAATTTATTTGTCCCCATCAGAGAATTCTTGTTAAACAGCAGAAAATTATGTAATTGGAATTTAAAGGTGAAAATATTTTAGATTTCTAATCTGTACTAAATTATAATATTTGCTCAGATTTTGTGTTTAGAGAAGTCGCACTTTCATGTACTGAAGGATGAAATATCAAATGGTGGAGGAAAATAAATCATCCAAGAGGCTACTATATTACCTTATACTAATTTCTTTCTTTGCTCTGATATGCAGTAGAATTAATCATTTATAGTACATATTTTCTATGAATAAATAAGCACTGAATTTTATGTCACCTGCTCAAATTCCCCATTGGAATATTCCATTTTTTATTATATTAGTTCTGACTGGTATATACTAATTTTTAGGTGCAAGTGTTAGCACCCTGGATGCTAAACTTCTATAAACATATGCTATTGGATATTTATTACATATTTAAATTACCATTATATATTCTTCTGTGCACTGTATTTTGGTGTTTTCTAACAGTGTTGGGATTTGCAGTGAATAATAGTGCAAGACCCACAACATGAAAACAAGAGGAAAATAAAAATAGTGGCTCTGGAGAAAGCTTACAGAGCTGCAAATACAAGGCCGTTAGCATTGTTAAGCATAAGGCAAAACATGCCTTAAAAGCATTCAAGAATAAAAAAATTCCCACTAGATCACTTAAGATTAAATTAGAGATATGAAAATTACATTCATCTAGACATAGTTTAGATCTTTCTTAGATGCATAGCTTTTCATCTACAAAAATATACTCATCTAGACAACAGGACTTCCTCCTGAATATTACCCCCACAAAAGAAAGTAGAGAGAATTCAAATGGGCTTTTGTCTGTTTAAATTGCTTTAAACAATGGCACAACATACCAGTGAAATAGTTTTTTTTTTTTTTTTTAATGTGATATTTTAAGATAAGAAGATAAATTTAGATTTACCTTATGTTATGTTCTATTAGTATAACTAAAAAGAATATTTGTTTGTACATTGCTTCAAAATAAGAAATTATTTAGATTCTGCTGATAACTTCCTGGTATTTTATGATGTATCCTTTCGAGAGAAGAACCTTCCCGCTTTCTAAGACTAAATGACTTAAGAAAAATAATTACAACCATACATTTAAATTCACTATGACTTTTAAATCGTTAAAAAGAAAGCCTCATATTCACATTACCCAATGCCTCAGGGTATTTCAAAATACAAAATTTAGCCACAGGCACTAACAACACATACAGTGAATTCTGTCATATCTTGGTGCTCTTCCCAGAAATGCTACATTCAGAAGGCTGTACTTTGAGGAATGATGTTGCAGAATTAGATGGTGAGATTCATTAGAGGCTGAGGTAGCTCAATAGGGAGTCCAGAGCTGTCTTTGATGCTCTTGGCTTTTGTAATGATGGGAAACAATAATGATGCCCACAGAATATTTTCAGTAAGATGGAAAACTCAAAAAAGATTTGATTTTTCATCACATTTCATCACATAAGCCCAAATACATTTTTCTTTCCAGAAAAAGCTTTGCATTAAAGGATTCCAAATGCTTCTTAATGATCTTAGAAACTACTTCTGATCATGTGAGCAGCTGTCCAGTTGCAGGTTATGTCAAACTGGTTGTACACAGAGTTTGGCTATTGTGAACCTAGGAAGCTGAGGAACAGCAACAGTTTAGATTCTTGACTGTTCTGTCATGGAACTGGAAAAAAATAATTTAAAAAAATTATTTTACCATATGTCCTGTTCACTGACTAGTAGTTGATAAAAGATCTGTGCAGGGCTTCTACAGTTATTTCCCACCGTGAACTGTGCATGAGGCCAATAAATCCAAGGTGTTTAAAAATTTTTACTGAAAACAAAAAGTGACTATATTACACAAACTATCAAAAAATAAATTCTATCTTTTCGTTTGCATATTTTAGATAATGTATTCTCCAACACAAGAAATATGTCATTCTGTCTCTTTTCTGCATCTCCTTCAGGGAAGCTGGTTTTGGTGTAAGACAGCAACAGCTCCTGGGTTTTTGTAATTTTTCTTCTGGAGAATAACACAAAGAAGTGTCAGTCAAATAAATGACAGCTCTGTCTGTCTGCCTTTGATTCCTAAACTACATTTATTTTGGCCCAGAGATCACTTAAAATTAGTACCATGATTCTGGATCTCTTGGAACTGAAGCATTATTGGTTGAATTAATAAGAGCCGTAACTAAGCCTAGGAGCTATTACTCTTCTGTTAATCCAGATATTAATTTATGCTACCTGTATGAACAGGTATGTATGAAAGCATATGCTGATACTCTGTAAGATTTTCCTAAATTTTTATAAAAATAGACCTTGCTTGAGTCCCCTATGAAACATTTCATCTCACCTATTACAGAGGTCTATTTTCACAACTATAGACATCTACATGTATGCAAGTTACTCTCGGCTAGCACTGGCAATAGGAAGAAATAAGAAATTTGAAGGCAATTTATCTGTCTATTTAAATGTCTTTTTTTAGAATGAGATGTAGCATTCTCTGTTAATTTTTTGAGTAATAAATTAATTTGATTAGATGAATCCTAGCCCTGCACATTTGATTTTGGTTATTTTACAATGCTCCATGGACTGTATGTGCTGTCATTTTTCCTTTTTTAAGGACTTCTCAAGGAAACACAGATTCATACTGACACATAGTATTTCTGAAGTTATAACACTGAGAGGTCCATTGCAGGGAACATTGAAGTTATAATATTGGGAAGGTCCTTTACAAAAATGAGCTTCATTTTTACCTCTGTTATTGTAGAGTTACTGGTCCCCTTTTAACATGAAGGACTGCTTCTTTCTTGACAATAGGATTCTTGATATTTGACTGTATCATTTTTGTACATTTCTCTTTGGAAGGTGCAGGATTGTTGGATGTCTGGTACAGTTGAAAGCTGGCGATATTCTAAGTTACACATAATTTGAGGTTGTTATGACATTTATCAAAGGCCTGAATGATCAAATTACCATCCTTTTTGAACTTTTGACTGCTAGTAGATTTTTCACAGCTTCTTGTGGGTTATTATTGGTGACAAGAACTCATTCTTTTGCCTGTCATGAACATATATTGTTTACTCTGCATATAGCAGTTAAACTTTTAAAAGTAACAACAAAAACACTGTTTTCATTTTCTAGGCAAACATGAATATTCTCTACCCAAATTTTTTTGGCATTATGAATACATTAATATAAGAAAATTGGAAGTGTAAGGAAAGTTTCATTATTTATAGTCATGGTTTAACAGAAATATGATGTTTGTGCAATATCAAATAATGGAATTTATTTCAATTTCATTATAAAACTTTCCATAGCAACCAAGAGAATAGCTAGGGCTATTCCCTAGCTGTACTGGGGCTGTTGCAGAACATGTTTCTCAGTTCAGTAGCAGGGGTTCATATTTCTAACATGAAGAGGTTTAAAGGCTTTAGAAGACTTAAGATATGTTTTGTAAAAAATACCAAGGATTTTTTTAAATAAAAATGGTGAACATTTGCAACATATTTCAACTTCTATCCATTCTTTTATATAAATATGTTGTAGCTGTTTTAAATCTTCATTTTCTATTGTCAAATACAAGAATTGCATGTAACCACTTGATAATCTTGATTTGCTTTTATGAACAGGATATTTTTTTTAAATCCATTCTTTTTAAATGCATTTGAAACAAATGCCAACTCAAATTCTGAAAATTTGACCATTTGCAGCAGTTCATTTACAATGAATATCTGTCTCTTGAATACTAGCTAGAGATGTTTGTTTTTGTGATGGTATAATTTCCAGTTAGATTTCTGAGTAAAACAGTAGCATTTCTTGTGCAAAGATAATCAGATAGTGATCTTTATTCACCTTATGTTTGGAAATGGTTACGTTACAGGAGTCTCATTTCAAAGCAAAACAAATTCTGATTTATACAGATCGGAGCTTTTCTCAATATTTCAAGTTCTGTTGTGATTTATGAGGATGTCAGACAAAATATTTGAGGTCTTCCTTAAAACAATATCCTCCTAATTAATAATTAATTATAAATGTGTTAATTAAAACCAGTTTTGTCTGCAACAAAGGCTTTCAGCACCTGCCTATCTGTAAGTTTTGGTCTGCTGCATCTTAGACAAGCCAAAATAAAAAATATATATACCTTAAAAATTACAGTGTGTTCTTAAGCATGTTCCTAGGCTATTTGTATAAACCTCAGAATAATTAACTACATATAGGATATCTTTCTTAACATAGTTACCTCTGGTGAGGAAATTTTACACAAATAGGCTATTTATTTTTGAAACACAACATACTAAATTTACAGTCCGTGATAAAGGCAATGATTTTACTGCTGCAGTAGTGTGAAAGCACTAGAGTCTGTTGGAAAATTTGGTTCCAAAACTTTTGTAAACCAGACCATTTAGCTGCCTAAAGTGGTCCTAAACTTTATCATTATCCTCAATATAGATATCAGCTACACAGGTGCACTACTGGAGGCTGAACATACTTGGAGAACATCTACAAAGTATTATGCAGGACTTTGCAAATGTAACTGTGAACCAACTTCACAGCTAGACTCAGTACAGCCCTATCAACACAGCGACAGGGTGGGGGTGTTCAGCTCTCCTGTATGTTGGGTGCTTTGCTTGGCTGGTAAACTCTTTAATGTCCTGCTTCTGGGACCTGAACGGTTGTCTTTGCACAGCATTACAGCATAATACCTGACATACATACCAACCTGCTCAGAGCCAGCTTCTCTAGAAACTAACTCAAGTTCTCACAAATTACTTTACATGATAACTCTTAAAGTGTACTGTCGGTTCTTATAGGCTACGGAAATTTGTCTTATGATCAGCAAAATGGCAGCAGTTTAGTTTTTGTGCAAGGAGCTTCTAAAAATATTTTCTTTAATGCAATATTTAGCACTTAGGATAGTTACTGTTGTCAAAATCATGTTCTTAGGTGTGATTTATATTTTTTAGTAGCCACAATTGAGTACCGTTACCCATCTTATGTCATAATTTACTCCCAAAATCATTTGTGCAAAAACTTGCAGCAAAAAAGAGGTAGCAAGTATTAGACATGGATGCTTAGATCTATTACTGTAGTCTGCTGATCACAAGAGGACTTCTATTGATTTCAAAAGGCTTTGGATTGATCTCTTAAATACAAAAAGAAAAACATATTCATTATTTATTTAGTCATGAATATTGTTGTTTTTCCATGTAAGCAGTAACAGTAGGGCAGAGAAAAACTATTGCCTTTTAAACCAGATAAGTGGAAAGGGAGTGGAGAAATTGAGCTTATGACAATCATAATTTTATTTTGATATGACCTGTAATCATCAGTATATGATATAATCTATTGCTTTTGTCAGTTAGGAGAACTAAATATGTCTGACAGTATTGAACAAGCAAGATCTTGGTGAAAATAGAACATTATAAATATGTAACAATATATATTGTATATATGTACGTATATATGTATGTGTATATATATATATATATATAAAACAATAATAGTTATATATAGCCTCAGAGTGAGACCAATCTTTTCATTTCTTGCTTTGATTAGAGACAAGACAGGATTTATTACACTTTTATTACATTTATGGGGAGCTTCAGAATCTTCAGCAAATGTTCCAAATGCTGAGAACATTTTAGTCAACTTACTCAATTCATGTAATGAACTATAAACAATTTTACCAACATGCTGATCTTCTGTCCTTTAGAAATTTGAGAGAATTTATTATTGCTATATTTTCTATTAGCTTGTTCAATTATCCTGCCTGGTGGTAATTATCCTATCTGGTGCTAATTTTGGAGGAGTAATAGTAAATTTAATAGATTCACTTAGTAGACTGAGTGATTGACTAGCTAAGGAAGATAATCCCATTGCATGGGTTCATGCTTCTGGTGTTGATGTCCCCGGAATATATAATGACTATTATCCTGTAGATATTTATGTAGCATTTACTGCATGGGTCATTCAACACAATAAATATATAATGAATAATTAATTAAAATTAATAAATTATACTTTATGCATTGGACTAAATTCTTACTAGAACATTGAACAAAATACATTTGTTGTACAAATCTCTCTTGAATACCTAAAACTAAGATTGAGGGCTACACTCCCATCTGCTATGGCCTATTTTTCAAGACATTGCATTCATAAAATGCAATGAAGAATAATTTGCTAAATTCTTGCCTCTAAGATTTCAGTTAGATATTTCAGCATATGCCTTCAGGTTAATGATATAAATCCAAGGAATCTCATGTAATAATTTTAACATGGGATACTTGCCTACATTTTAATTATAATAGGTTACTTGGCTAAGATTTATCTAAGGATCCTGAAAATCAGTTTGCTACAACAGTACATATGACTGGATATAGGTAAGCATAAGGTTAGAGAATCATTGTTTTTAAAAGAGAAGATGAACTTCAAAACCAGAGGGCTGAGAGAAAAGCTATTACACCATAGTGCATTGTCAGTGAATTCTCCACTACCACATTTTTCCTCCAGCATACTCATCAAATTAAAGTAAGGAGAGAGAAATAATCACAATTCTATGAAATCAAATTATTTCTGTGAAATAATCAAAATCATTGTGTAAGATATTTAGCAAGCAACAATAACAGTATGAGTTGAAAGGTTAGATGCTTTTTTACCTATATATTAATGTGCAAATCTCATTCGGGTGAAGAAAATTGAACACTCAGAAGTTAGAAATTAGCATATTTAAGGTTGCTTGGGAAAAAGCAATTTATCCCAGCTTGTTCAGGGAAAAAAAAAAAGAAAAAAAAGAAATTAAAAATTCCATCCTTTAGTGGGACTAAATCATAAGAGGATCAATTAAAGCTTTGATAATTCACTTTGACTTTTTAATCTAAAACTTTGCAAAAATAAATAATAATCTTTTAACCTTGTGAGAATTTTTGACTTTTTTTTTTGTGTGGTCTTTACAGAGTATTGCAAGTTCAAACAAACAAAGATGTTATATTAAAAATAAATCTTAATAAGCCTTCCATAATGCAGCCGAAGCTTCAAGAGTCAGTGTAAGTCTGGTAGGAAAGAGGGAGGTTGTGTTTCAGGTACAATACTCCCATATATATGGAATCTTGTTTAATTTTCTATCTCACATATGCCTTCCTATCCCCTCTCCCTGCCTCTCCCTTGATCTTTTAGAGATCAAGGAATGGTGTTGGTCCATATTCTTCTGTCAAGAAAGGATCTCCTCCTACCAGTTTCCTTAGGTTCTCCCACTATCAGGGTAGTGCTGGTAGTAGCTGCCATCACTGCTCTTATGCTACGTTTTGGCTGCAGAAAGAACATACGTTTTTAACTACTTGCTTTTTCATGTACTGTGATTCTGGAAAATTGCCAAAACTTTCCTGAAAACAGAAAGGAGTAGAAAGGAAAATTGATAGTTTGAAGTAAATCCCAGATAAGTCAAAATGAAATGTCACTGGAAGAAGAAGTTTCTGGTCTACATTTTTTTCCCCGTTGAACTCCAGAGAAGAAAAATGGGGACCTTAGGTAAAATTTTTCTTTTTTTGCTGTTGTTGATTTTGCTTTTCGTTCCTACTGCAAATTCTGGCTGTGCTCAGCCAGGAAGCTGGATGTTTGGAAAAAACAGGGTAGACTGAGCTATGAGCAGGTTTGACCTGCACTACTTTCCCTTTTATTCCTCATCCTCCCACATTACAGAATTTGCGGGTAAGAATCCCATTTATGCCAGAAGAAAAAGGAGCTGCGATTTTTGAGGACAGTAGAGACACGGCCATTATACTGCAAACTAAGAAATGCTCTCCCTACAGTCATGGGAAACAGGGCTTATGGGTTTTGCTAGCAAGGCAACAGTTGCCAGACAGAGATGTGAGTGCTTTTCTGTTGAGAACAAAGAGGCCAAGGGAGATTCCTACATCCTGTTTCATGCCATGCTGGAAAAAAGATGCATCTGTTTCTCTCTCCTTTTTTCTGATCCTCGGTAGATGATTCTATACCGTGATATAAATCAAGGGGAAAAGAGTTAAAACTTGTTTCTTTTCTCCTCTCTTTTGAGGAGAAAGCAATCCCTGGAGATATGTGACAGTTTTGTTTTACTTAAGCTTGTTTTTGCTCAGTTTTACACAGATATGCACTTGAGATATGAGAGATTATGAATTAGACATAGCCAAGCACTAAACATCTGCTATAAACTTTGCCACATCATTCTGATAGCAGATTTTATCTTTCTTGAAACAGGTCCATATATTTACAGATCAAGTTTTTGCCTTAAAAAATGTCCAGAGGAATCTATTTAATCAATTATTGAATCCTTGTAGCCACGCAAGATATCAATCTGTGTGACTATACACAAAACTTTCAAGAAACCAAAATAAACTACTAATGTATGCATCCTAGATAGGAGTTTTTTTTCATGCAAAATTGATAAATGGATAGTCTATTATCCGTGTATGATTTGAACCCAAAGTGGTTAGACTATATAGCATTTTATATCCAAAGCAAGAAGTTGTTGTACCTTATGAAGGAACGGACTCTGTCCTTCTGTTCCTTCATTGGGTATGAACCTGTAGTTCCCAGCCACTTACCTCTTTCCTTTCAAGAGGCTTTTAGTGCATTCACAAAGGACACTCCCTTTCAGCGTTGATCCTTATGCCTCTTTTCAGCTTGAATCCTGTTCAGCAGGAGTTCAGCAGGAGTTCAACAGGGTGGTGCAACCGGAGGGACAGCTAGTCTTCGACCCCCACGTTGGTGCCATTTGTGGGCATATTGAGGAGCAGGGTCTCTGTGATGGTGAGCCAAAGACCTTTATTGAGGGTGATTAACCCCTAGTCGCTTCTGTTTATATCGCTTCTGATCCTGGAGCAGCCCCCGCCCTGCTAGGGCAGCACATGAAGTCCAGCTACCCAACTGACCGATCAGCCAGGTGATCACACATGAGGCCACCCAAAGAACTGCTTGGTCATGAGCTGGACGCGTGGCTGCAGTTCCTGCTTCTCCTGCTCAGCCCCGCCGTCTGCTGAGGAGACACTCCCAGTCACTGGCCGCAGGCTGGCTGCAACAAGAAACCTTCCAAAGATCAGTGAGAACACATTCAGATGCTCAGATCAGAGCAATGGACCCTTAACTTTTGTATATAGAATGAATTCCTCAAGTATTTTTACATGGCCTTGATTCATTTGTGAAGAAGTATAACTCAGATGTTCCTCATGGGTCCCAATTTTATTTAATTTTAATTAATAATGACGTAATGTAAAATGAAGGGAGATGAAACCAGTGACATCACTTCTTTCTGTAAAACCTTTACATGAGGATGAAGATCATTCTTAGTTCATTTAATTTTTAGTTGCTCAGTTTTAAGTGGAGACCTGTTGTTAGAATGTTAAATGCTTTCAGAGTTTAGTAAGGTTTATAGAGTTAGCATCACTCATTTCACTAACTGGTACTCTTGCAAAAAAAAAAAAACAAAAAAAAAAAAAACAAAGAGATTCTGGATGCAGAAGACTGCAGACACCTGATGGTGTGAAACCAAAGCAGCAAAATGTGCACAAAGCAAAAGCCACCAGCGATTATTCTGAGTATTACCTCCTAAAGAAATGTAGATATAACCCCTTTCACAATATAATTAATGCATCAGTAAGACAACTTGAGAGGCAGCCCTGTGCTGCAGAAATAGGAGGTAGCTCAGTGAGGTAATGGGCACTGAAGATAGGATACTGTAAAAATTGAGGACTTCTCCAGAGAAGAGAGAGAAAACAGTAACATGTCATAAAATTGATGTGTCTATTGAGTCTATAATTTTGTGTATTTGCTGGAGGTAAGGATTTAAGTTTTCAGTTTTCAGGGCTGAATTTTTCAGTAATTGAGGAATTACTTTATACAAGGTAAATTATAACCAGCTGGTTCCATCCTGACCTGATTGTCTGGCTGAGTTGATTGTTTGGGTGAGTTCATTCATTATTGTTTTCTTTTCTTTTTTAACCCTCTTAAAAAAAAAAATCCATCAAGTTGTCCTGGAGGTAGAATATCACAGGCTGGGGAGGAAATGTGGCTTTCAGTGATTCTGCCACCGGTGAAATTGATGATTGCAGTGAAAAGGGCTATGCTCTGCTGTTGTTTCATGCCATTGCTCTGGTTCCAGCAGGAGTTTCTTTGTACATGGACAGTCTAAGGGCAGTGATGGGTTTGGTAAGGTTTTGTCAGGGTTACACAAGGGCCTGGGGCTCCCCAAGGCTTAGACCTGTGTCAGGGATGTCAGTTCGGGTCCGCTGGTGGGGCTTGTCTGGTCCCAGCCATCTAGGCCTGTTCCCCCAGCACCAGGACTGGCACCAGCACCACTGCAGCACTGCTGTGGGGATACAACTGGACTGGAAGCTGAGAAAAGATGGCAAAGATGGGGCTGGGACTGGAGGAGGGAGGGAGGGGAGCAGGAACAGCCAGGCCTACTGGAGCTCCCAGGGCCTGGACAGGCTGGGAGGGTATCTGTGAGCATTTATTTTAGGCAAAAAAACTAGATGAGATAGATTCTAGTTTTTTCTTTTTTTTTTTTTTTTTTTTTTAACTAAAATAGTTTAACTTTCTTTGAGAGTACTGGCATAGCTGAAACACTGTGAAAATCAGTTTTCAAGATAGGGCAGTCCTGGAAAATCTGATTTTCTTATTATTCAAGACTCTTCACCTTTTATCACTTATCTCAAAAGAAATGCTGCAATATTTTATTTAAATTTGAATAGCCAAATTATTATATTGACATAAAGTTGGAGTGGCTCCATTTTCTTTAGGGAAGATCACTGTGCATGTCATATCCACTGGGAAAATATTTAGATAGTTTAGGGATGTAAAGTTATGTAGCAAGATCAACAAAGACCTAAGTGCAGACAGACCATGATGATCTGATTCAGATTTGATAGGCTGACTATATTTCTCTCACCTTAACTATATTTTGACTGTTTTTTTGTGCGGGCTAAGGAGAGAGGGACACAGCTGAGTAGCTTATATTTTGACTGTTTGTTAATTAACAATCATCATATCTGTCTCTTTTATAAGAAAATTGGTATGTACATTAGAGACATGAAGAAAACATTTTCTCTTACAAGAGGATTTTCATGAGTTAATTTTCAATGAATTATTATTTGTTCATTCCCATCTCATAGTCTCATTGATCTTTGCCTATAGTAGTGTGCATTCTTATTACAATTTTGTTTAAACAACTACAACAAAAAAAATTACTAAGTTTGGAAAGAGTGTAAAGAAACATTTCTCTTTTCATTTTCAGAAAAAATGTTTTATCTATGCAATATGCATGTTGAGGTTTCACTGAATAAAGTTAATTTTAAATAGTAAGTTAGGTTGCTTTTCTCAAACTAGTATCAGGCAGTTACATGCATTGATTGTCATAGAAGAGAAGCAGAATAACTAGAAAATCTCTCAGCTTGAATATATATATTATGCATATATGTGTATATTTATATATTTATATACACATATAGATTTTTTTTATATTGGCTTTTGTATGTGGCCATTAGAGGAATTTATCATTTCCTAGACAGCCATGGTTTGTAGGTTGATGATTGTCAATTTCTGAAAGCATCCAATCAGTCATACAGCAGTCAAAATTGTCAGAAGTTTCATCTGATTTGTGTATGTTCTGACTATGGTCATTTTAGGAGAATGTCTTGTTGAGTTACCTACCTTCCTACCTCTTAAGAGAACCATATGGGAGAAGGGCAGATAGATACATTTAGCAGAGCTTGCTTGCGCACAGACTAGCATATATGATGTCATCAAGGGTAATTGTTTTACTGGTAGTAGCTTGGAAGTGACACAGATAGTCAACATTACTTCGGGCATAGCAAGGGTCTCACTATAATAGTTGTTTAAGTGCCTTTAGGCACATATCTTGCTGTTACTTTCAGAAACACAAAAACAATATTAGAAGGCCCAAGGAGACTTAACTATATATTTGAAGTGAGAACTACATAGATGATCTGAACTCCATGCCACTGGGTGGATTATTCTCTCTTCTATTTATCTGATTCCCTATCTACAATATCTGAAAGCTATACCTTGACAGGCTTGAGGATTATTATGTGGAGTTCTTGCTGTTCAAACTGATCTTTAATTTCAGTGTGTCTCAGCATGGTCTCGAAGCTCTCTTTGGATTCTATTCCTTTGACTTCAAGTTTGTCCTTAATCTCTTTTTCCTTCAGATTGGTCTTTTCCCCTCTCCTTTGTCCCCTGTCTCTCTTCTTTAGTTGTTTCTTGGCCTTTTTTCCCTCCTACTCCTTAATCTCAGACTTGGTCTTTCTCTTCTCCCTGATTTGAGGCTCAGCCTTTCCTTTTGACACAGGACTGCCACTCTCTCCCCTTCTCTTTGACCTTAGACTTAGCCTTTTTTATATCCTTCATTTTTAATATATTTTACTCTACATTCTTCCTGGAAGTGAATACTGTCTGGCCTGGATTTCCCCTAAAGAAGTTTAACATTTCATTTACCATTCAGATTTCTTAACATAGCAAATCACTCTCTTCTGCAT
This sequence comes from Crypturellus undulatus, assembly GCA_013389825.1. Taxonomy (NCBI): domain Eukaryota; kingdom Metazoa; phylum Chordata; class Aves; order Tinamiformes; family Tinamidae; genus Crypturellus; species Crypturellus undulatus. Next base: position 67,519 of record VWPW01013338.1, read on the forward strand.
CATCAGCATTCTGTTGCTTGTTTTGCTGTTTTGGTCTGAGACCGCATGAGTTTAAGTCATCCTGACTTCTATATAGCAGTTTGAAAATTCTTTGGAAGGTTTTGTTTAGTTTAGTTTTGTATTTTATTCCAAAATTAGTTAAACATTCTTGTTTTCATATTACTTTTTTTTAACTGTGTTTTTTTTTTTTTGATTTTTTTTATATTGGCTTTTGTTTTGTTTTGTTTTGTTTTTCCCTCTCTGCAGCTGCTAAGATTTTTACCTGAAGCATTTATTTTTAGCTTTGTTTTAAAGCTCATTGCACTACAATTGCCATCCTTTTATCCTTTAGATTTTCATTTGTTAGTGTTGTTAAAATCTTTAGGTTTCCTAATAAAATGCCTCCATATGTTATCCAAATATTTACTCCTTTTCTTTTTTTTTTGTTTTCATTCCTCCTTCCTAGTTTTCAACCAGTGAAGGTGGCCTCAGCCTTTCGATTTCTGGGGTATTATTCCTCTGCTGCTGCAGAGTTTAGAAGCAACTCATTTTCTCTGAAGAGCAGTTTTGGGTTGTCATTTATGCTAGGCTATTCTGTTTGCTTTCTCTCTTCATCCTTGTTTTCTGCTAGGATTTTTCCTGAACTTGCAGACCTTGTCACAGATTCATACCTCTTCCTTCTTTTTCTTTTGTCTTTTCCCTGAAGTCACCCACCTGTTCTGTGGGAAATTCTAGTTGCTTGTAGCTGAGGTAACAATCCCTCACCTCTGAGTTCAGAGGAGTGTCTGTCTCTCTCTCCTGCTTTCTCTGAGTATGCTACTCCAAGGAGATCCTTATGGGACAGGCACCAAACAAGACCAGAGACACAGGTCCCAAGTAAAGCAGACAGATGAAACGGAGGACTGTGACAAAACTACAGTGTTGAGGGAGAGAGAAGCAGAACAAGTTCCACCATATATTTCTGATCTGCTTGAAGACAATGAATGCAACTGGAAATATCTATTTAGGGAGAGGGTATAGATGAGAGGCTTCCTATCTTTGGGCATGCTGTTTTTGGTTAAAACTGGCTTTAAAAACATGGTTTTGATTATACATTTCTGAGTCCGCCCATGAGAGCACAGTATCACAGAATGGTTGAGTTGGAAGGTTTCTCTGGACATCATCTAGTCCAACCCCACCCTGCTTAAGCAAACTGACTAGATGGTTTTGAATATCTCCAAAGAAAGAGACTTCACAGCCTCTCTGGGCAACCCATTACAGTGCTCAGACACTCTCACAGTAAAGTTTTTCCTCATGTTCAGATAGAACTTCCTCTGTTTCAGTTTGTGCCTGTTGCTTCTCGTCTGTCACTGGGTACTGCTGTAGAGAGTCTAGTCCCATCCTCTTAACACCCTCCTCTTTATGTTCTCCCTTTACGTACCTTCCTCAATCATCTTCTCCAGGCTGAACAGCCTCAACTCTCAGATTTTCATCATCTGATAGATGCTTCAGTCCCTTAGTTGTCTGAGTACCTCTCCACTGAACTCTCTCCAGTAGCTTCAACTCTCTCTTGCACTTGGGAGCCCAGAACTGGACACAAGGTGTGACCTCACCAGAACTTAGTAGAGTGGGAAAATCACATCAGATTTTCCATTTTAATGAGTTACCTCTTTCTTACTTAAGACAGAGGTCCTGTACATTGAGCAAATGAGAAGTTACATTATACTGCCTTCTAATTTACTTCCAAATTACTTATATTTAAGTAAAGAAAATAAGATATCACCGCTTTTTTTTCTTAGATATCTGTGAGTTTGTATATGTGAGTTTTTCTTACTTAAAGCCCCTACTTTTGTCTTGTAACTGTCAAGCTGCCCATTTTGTTCCCACTCAATGTAAATGAGCTTGAGGTCCAGTTTAGATATTTGGCTTTGAATTCCTAAATTAGAGCAAAAGTGTATTTTGTTTGCATACCTCTGACTTTTCAAGCTGATATGTGTTCACTTGCTGGTCCACAAGATTTCTCTTTAACTCGTTTTCCTTTTCTGAACCCCTTGAAATTGTCCAGACAATAAACAATTAAAAGAGAATAATTTACTCGTCAACTATTCTGACTTCTGGGCAATTGACGCTGCAAGAATATTACAGAGATGCCAGGATATATCTATCCATTGTCTTCTCAATTATTTTCTGATTATGGTTTTAAAAAATTGAAAAGCTAATTGCTATAGAATATGTCGCTACATATACAATATGATTTAAGGAGAGATTATTAATAAAATTATCAGAACAGAAGAATTTGATATGAAACTGAGTTAACAGAGAAAAATATGTAAGCATTGCTTACACACACAAGCTTAAAAAATATATGAAGGACTTCATACTTCATTTAAAGATGCTGCATTTAGAGATACTGTGTTTTTCCACATATATCTCATGAACTGCTCAAACTGAACTTAATTATGATCTTCCAGTAATTGCAATGAATAAAACTGATCCTAAAAGATTAAGTAATTCTGCTTAAGTTTTGGTGAAATTCAGTATTGCTGGAGAGACTGGGTCATAATGTTAAAAAGCCAAGACACTTCTGAGATAGAAACTTCACTTCTTGAAAGTATAATGTTAGAACATAAGCTTTAGTTGTTTTTAATTGTACCTCCTGCAATTGCCTACAAAGTAAGACTGTTGTCGTAATTCTAGTGAATAAGCCAAACAAGCAAGGTCAGGTTGAGCAACATTAAAACTAGGGTGATTATAATACCATCAGCCTTTATATTTTGTCTTACAAATTGACCACTAGTCGTATGCTGCAACTTATGCCAAAGAATATACTGATAAAAAGGAATTGTAGAGTTTGCAATTGTTTTTAAGAGAGTGATTGAATATCACAGAGATTAAATCTGAAAAAGAGTTGTAAATGGACAAGAACGATCAGTGGTTTATCAGTCTAAACTATAATCTAGACATCAACGATAAAATCAGTTTGACAAGGAGAATTAGATCTATAAAAAATAGAATGAAGGGGAAAAACATAAACATGGAATTACTTAGAAAACTAAGTCTCCAAAAATCTAAATGACAGGTAGATCTTCCTTTATTTTTATGCTTCAAAGCTGAACATTGTTATGGTACTATGGAGAGACTTGAGTTGAGTTTTGTTCACTTTCTGCAGTAGGAATTAAACTATATGGAAGAACAAAGTAAAGAATACAAGTTTAAACCTAAGGGGAAAAGAATGTTAAGTTTAGTGGATATTCACTGTCCAGTCATTCTTTAAATCCTTCATTATTTCTTATATCATCCTTCCTTATTTGTTATATCTTAAGTTTAATCAGCTACTACTCTTGGAGAATTGGAATGGCTGTCAGAATCTACATAGTGAGCAGTGAAATCTCCAGTAAAAGTGACACTGTAATATGGAGAGATTTAAGACATTACCATAGCTGGGCATAAAAATTGCACTAAATTTCAACATCTGATTCCTCAATGGATATGTATAAAAATTTGCAGTGTTGCTAGGCTTCCCATGCACTGAGTGTGCAGATGGACACTTTCACAGTTTAGCTAGTATTTCATACATTGTTTATTCACGAGGAGTTGTGCTTTGTTTAAATTTCTCCCTTTCAGGCAGAAATATGTACATTCCCGTTTCCATACACTGACATATATTAGCAGTTTCTAAAAATAATCACCTTCTTTATACTGAAGTAAGTCCTCTCTCTGCAGCTCCACAACAACAGCAGTGTCTGGTTTCATCTTAAAATGAATTGTACTTACATTGAGAAGTTTCGTTATAGTAATGAGAGCATCCATTATTCAGTATGATTAAGACTGCAGAATCTGACATGTAAGGATTAAATTCTGATTTCACATGCACCATTGATTCTGGACAAAAATAAAATCCAAATCTGTCTGATTTTTTTTTCTTTAAATGAAACGAGGCTATTTTCTGAAATACAAAATGGAAATCCACTGTATTATGCAGTGAATGCAGAAAATTCACTGCATATTATGTATATATATCTATATCTATACTGGCTCTTAGGATCTACATTGATGACAACCAAGGATTTCTTGTAACAGACATTCTTAGCGTGTGTTTGTGTGTATGCACATCGGTATATTGTTTGTAATGGGAATCCTGTTTTAGCAGATACCTGGAAATCATATCCGTTCTTACTGAGAATTACAGTGTTGATGAACTTTGAAGGCCACTCAAGTTTACAGAACACGTGTACCAACTCACAAATTAAATGTTTGCACTCTGTTCATAGGCAGTATATTGTGGCTAAATGCATTGTAGGATTTTTCAGACATTTTGTTCACTTTGATATATTAGCAAGCTAGTAGGAATACTGGAAGGCCTAAATCTTGCTTCTCTAATGTGTTTTGAAATAATATTTTCTACTCAAAGTACTTGTCTTTAATGATTAACTTAACCATAGTAAATATATATGATATGCAGTGCCTTGATATACATCAAAAATAGAAGCAGTTCATGAATTTCCCCTGCAGAATATGTGCATGTATTAGTGCCATAAATTCAACTGTGTTGGCCTTTTTGAGGAGAGAAGTATTTCAACTAATAGTCTTGAAAACATGTTCAAATGATCTGAAATAGATTTTTAGCACATTAAGTGACTCAGGAAAGTCCTCATAGAAAGGACTGCTATTAGAAAAATGGAGCTATGGTTTTGAATTACCCATTAATCACAAAGAAGTTTCTGATAAATGGATATTGTTATTCTGGCCATCATTATTTTGGGGGAGAGAAAATAACTAACTAAATAAAAACACGACTGTTTGTGATAGATGTTAACATACTATGCTCAGTGTCATATGTCAGATTTCTCCTCTGGGTATTAATATTCTAAAGCTTTTTTTTTTAATCTTGAAAAATCGTAATTACAGCTGATTTCATAGATGCTTTTACATTGTGACTAGTAAGCTGGGAATATGAGAGTGTGAAATGAATTTTAGCCATCAGTATTTTCTACTTCTGTCTTTTATGGAAAGTTGAAAAGATGAAAAACATGAAATGCTTATGATGACTTCTGTTGACTGATTGATTTTTCTTATTTAACTGACCAGCACCATATCTTTCCTCCTAACAGGAAAAACTACTGCTGCCACTCAAATGACATCATGTTGCTTCCTTTGGGAGGATTCTGAAGGCTTCTCAAAAATATAACACAGTGGTAAGTAAAAATACAATTACAATTTCTATAAAAACACATTAAAAAACAGATAATTTTGTGTTGTGGATGTTCTCTAACTTATCTGAAGCATATCTTTGCATTGTGCGTACCCAGTTAAAATGCTTATGATTTTCAGTGTATTCATACAATGAGACATGGAATGAGAATGGAATCCATTCCAGCATTTTGCTTTTTATGTACTTATTCCTGATAAGCATGAATTTACTATTATTTTTAAATTCTAGTTATATGTAACCCATCATTCTTTTGGTTAAAAGACATGGACCTGGCTACTTTAACTTTGCTAATTGTTAAAAATTGGGTTTTCCGGGCCATACTGTATTACACAGACCTGAAAAACTTCAGTTTTCAAAACAAGGTCAGACTCCAAAGTACATATGGAGACTTAGTTGCTATGTCCTACACTCTTTGTTTTATATTGTTACAATAATGTTACAATATTATGCCATACATATACAATATATATTGTTACAATAATGATCTTTTCTCTTCATTTTGTTAGCAAATTATGAGGGAGAATAATTTAATAAATGGCACACAAACACACACAAATGTTCACACACACACATATATCTTTAGGTTATAAATATGAAGTATTAAACAATATAAGTAACATAATAAAATATAAAATAAAATAAAATAGCAATATGTACTAAACATTCCTATAGAATCAATATGAATTATTAAATGGGTTTTCAAGTCCACGTGTAGAATATAAAAGAGATTGCATTAATCAAGTCACCCTTCTTTCATACCATACCTGACACATTGATTAATAAAGAGGAAAATATACAAATGGCCGGTTTCTCTGATGCATAGATCTTTCTTTTCACATTATATGCACTATGAATTCCCAAGCAGATATGGCTTTTGCTGTGATCATTGCACTAGCTGCAGTGCAATAAAGTTTCAATTTCTTATTATCATTGGGTCCTAAATTCAAGGAGAAAGAATAGTAATATATCTGGCGTGATAATAAAGTTGTGAATAAGCAATAATTCATACTATGACAGGTTAGTTATGAGATCCAAGGGTACCATTATGTGAAGTGTAAAAATCAGACAAAGAAAATAACAGCTTTGAAAACTCCTGTGATTTTTGCATCACTGAACCATGTTTATTCCAATTTTTTATAATTTAAATGTAATTGAATAAAAAGCCTTTTCTGAACAGGAGTATGTTTAATAGTTTAGCATACATGCTGATCATTATCATAGAATCATAGAATCATAGAATGCCTAAGGTTGGAAGGGACCTCTAGAGGTCATCTAGTCCAACCCCCCTGCACACGCAGGGCCACCTAGAGCACGTGGCACAGGACTGCATCCAAGCGGGTCTTGAAGATCTCCAGAGAAGGAGACGCCACAAGCTCTCTGGGCAGCCTGTTCCAGTGCTCTGTCACCCTCACCGTCAAGAAGTTCTTCCTTAAGTTCCCGTGGAACTTTTTATGCTTCAATTTGTGGCCATTTCCTCTGGTTCTGTCAGTGACCACCAGTGAAAAGAGGCCAGCCCCATCTTCCTCATTGCCTCCCTTGAGGCACTTATAGACACAGATCAGGTCCCCTCTCAGCCTTCTCTTCTCCAGGCTGAACAAGCCCAGCTCCCTCAGCCTCTCCTCATAGGGCAGATGTTCCAGGCCCCTGATCATCCTCGTGGCCCTGCGCTGGACTCTCTCCAGCAGCTCCACATCCCTCTTGTACTGTGGGGCCCAGAACTGGACACAGTACTCCAGATGTGGCCTTACCAGGGCTGAGTAGAGGGGTAAGATCACCTCCCTCGACCTGCTGGAGATGCTCCTCTTAATGCACCCCAGGATGCCATTGGCCTTCTTGGCCACGAGGGCACACTGCTGCCTCATGGTCAACCTGTTGTCCACCATGACGCCCAGGTCCTTCTCTGCAGAGCTGCTCTCCAGCAGGTCGGTCCCCAGCCTGTACTGGTGTCTGGGGTTATTTCTCCCCAGGTGCAGGACCGTGCACTTGGCCTTGTTGAACTTCATGAGGTTTTTGACCGCCCAGTTGTCTAGTCTGTCCAGGTCCCTCTGGATGGCAGCACAGCCCTCTGGAGTATCCGCTACTCCTCCCAGCTTTGTATCATCTGCAAACTTGCCGAGGGAGCACTCTGTGCCTTCATGGCTAAACTCTTTTTATTTACTATAGAAAATAGTGCACATATGCAAGAATGTCATCCGTGGGATTCAATTACATACTATCCTAAAAAATAACCTATTGAAATTTCTTCATGATAGAGGCAAAGAATTGGTAAAAAGAATCCAAACCTGCAGTGAAAGTAATCCCTCAATTCCTTTAGAAATAGCAGTTGATGGTAGTTTTACTTCAGTGTGTCCAAAGATTAGCCACAGCCATTTTTCAGCAGGGTAGAGAAAGTCCTTCCTCAAGATGTATCCCAGTACCCCGATAATCTTGAAGAAGAGGTAAAAAAAAAAAAAAAAAACCACAACAACACACACACAAACACAGCAGTTTGTGAAGGAAGTCTGGAGGAAATACTGAGAGAGTGGTGTGATTTTAGTTTTCATTTTTTCCTCAAAATTTTGTTTGCTTAATAATTTTCTTGTTCTTAGTAATGCTCAGAAAGGACGTAAGAGAGAGAGGATAAGAAAGGGAAACAAACAACATTAAAACAGAAAAGTGAGATACAGCCTATTGATGTCAGTAATTTAACTCTAACTCTAAGTCAGCAGACATCAGAAACCAATTGTGCCTTTTGAAATCTTCCTTGTTAAGGTGAAGTGATAATTGGAATATACATAAAACAGAAGACCAGAAATTAAAGCTGTAAATCTGCTCCTAATTTATTTCAGCTCCTTGTCTGCTTGATAATTTCCTGAAGTATATGTAATGACAAGAATGTTTACCCCTTTGCAAATGTCACCAAACGAGTGGTGGTGGGGGTGAGTGACACAGTGGACTTCACTTGTGGGAAAGAAATAGGAGTAGGTTTTATTGATAATGACAATGGTTTCACGAGATCTATGGCAAGATCACTTACTATTTACTGCATGGAAGTTCAAGATACACACAGAATTATCAAAGACACCCTCCCGTTAGATCACGAGGTTCAAATTGGACCCCCTTGCTTTCCAGACTCCTTCTGAGAGGAGTCTGGGTGAGCTGGATCCAGTACTAGTCCCAGATCTGGTCAATAGTTTATGACTAAAAGGAATTTGTGCACAGTTACAAAGTAAGGTTACAAGTTCAAAAAGAGAAAGGCGTGCTATAGTCACTGACCAAGAATCTGTAGTGGGAAGGATCTCTTAACCCCTATCCTTGAGAGGCGTCCCTGCTCAAGGGGAGATGCAGGTGCAGCCTGCTGTGATGCAAGGAGAGCTCAATGAGCTCTTGGGCTGTCCCCATATTTATGTGATAAGACTTATAGTTATTCTTTCAATACAGAAATGACTGTTGGCTGGTGTACTCACAATTAGCCTTATCTCCACAGCAGGATACAGCCATCAGGAGTTATTGATGGTTAATGTCTGGGTGGAGGAAGAAATGAGGGAGGCAACTACCAGGATCAGATAATGTGGTAGTTGACACTTGAATAGGACTACATGTGAGAAGTCAGATTTAGCTGTGGAAGGAGCACATCTATCACAGCAAACACCAAGTAACTTCAATAACACACAACAGAGATGTGCTAGTGTATGTTAGGGGATTTGGAGGAAGCTTGAGTTTTTGTGAGAAGTGTGCCTGGAGACAAAATGAAATGGATTTAAAGACTTTCAGAAAACTGTAGGACCCAAGGTGAACTACCTCTGACGATCACAGATGAATATTTGATTATAGTGGAGCATAACGATCTGTTTTTAAGAACAGAGGAAATCTGAGAATGGTGTGAATCTATGCTGGTTCAAAAGCTAGTTAGATGTGGTGGGAGCTTAGATTGTTGAAAGGTTGTTGCATAGTGTGCAGTTTCTGTGTTTAAGAAAAATATAGAAAAGACTGCTTTGTCACTTCTCTTTTTATTCTTCTGATTCTAAAAACATAATGAAGCTTCTTCATCATAAACTGAAGATCATAATTAATTTTTTTTCCAATAAAAGTGCGATTTATTTTTAGACTATGCAGCAAAGGTGTTTGCTGGCAATGCAAATTATAGTAATAAATATAAAAGCTCACAGAAAAACGTTTGCTTTGTCCTTGGATGTTAGCTTATTTCCCAAGTAGACACTAGTGTAAATGATAGGATTTCATTCTAAAATCCTGACCTGACAGCTGATGGTGCAAATGGAGCCCTGTAGTAGCCCACGGAGTGCTGTGTAGGTTCTTTGATGTAGCTGCATACTGTCAGATTCTTGGTAACGTTCTCAGAGCCTGATCAAGCCTTCTGTCTTGTATCATTTATGATTACAAATGTGAAGGAGTAATAAAGAAAGAGTAATATTAGAAAGCAGGAATAAATCATTCCAGTTCCACTCCTGGGAGTTTTAGGAAAGGGAGACCCCATGGCTTAATTTGAGTTCTGTACGCTGAACTTTCTTTTAGAAACAATTGATGGTCTCTGTGAACATCAGCTGTAGTCTCTACCATAAAAGGAAACCATATCATGTAATTTTTTTATACAGATTATGATATAAGTTATGAAATCAGAGTCTATGTTTCTAAAATATTCAAGTCTTAAAATAAATGGTATTGTACAGACATGAATAACTATTTTTAACATACATAAACAGCTATGTTACAGACAGCTCAGCATCAGATCTGAAATTTTGGGAGAAAGTTGTTAGAAGGTCAGTAATGGTAGAATTGCACAGTTATATTTATTTTTTGTGAGCATTTAAGAAATCATATTACGCAGAATCCTTTTGGATAAAGCTTTCATGGTAAATTATTTCAGCTAATTTCACTAATATGTTAGCTACCCATGTTTTGTTAGTATTTATCAGTCAGAGTTCAAGAGAATTAAGTTTTTTGGTTCTTCAAAGAGATTTGGTCATTTAAGCACATGCTTATGTACAATTTTAGGAATCCTGTATTAGAGTGTTGCAGATCTACCACTGTTCCAGAGGACTTGATTCTTCCATAAATCCAGTGTTATATCTGCTAGTCATATGTAAAAGGATGGAATTCTCAAAAACATGCACCTACATTTCCATTTTCGTGTTCTGAAATTTTGTCTGTGTCTCCAGGATGTGTTAATTAAATCGACTACATCTCTGTTGACTAGCTAGACACCTTGATAGCAGATAGACTACAATATTTAGAAGCAAATTAAAAAAAAAAAAAAAAAAAGTACTCCCTGGAACTGAAGGTTTTTCTTAATTTTTGTTCTTAAAACATATATATATGTCAAGTAAACAACAAGCAAAGACATCCAGGCAAGCACAGAATCGTGTCTTTGTGTGTCTATGGAAAACTGTGGTCCCTGTGAGCTTTTCAGATGTTTAAAGTAGTTGCTGGGATTTTTAATGGTACACCCCAAAGTTCACCTGCATATTTTTGTGATTTTAGGCTTCGGAGAACATTACAGCGCAAAAGACGCAAAATTCTCCGAGTTTAAGCACTTCTAAAGTAAGCCATATGAAAATTATTTGGTTTCCGTCTAGATATAATGCAATATTCCCAGAACTTATTTGATTTAACCTCCAACTTATAGATGTTCATCTTATGGAAGCAGAGAGATTAAAGAGGTGAAAGTCTTTTCAGTGAAATAAATGCTGTCAAGATGAGATGTAGCTGTTTCATAATGTAAGGAATTAATTTGGGTATTCCAGTGCTGGAGAGAAGCCTGGAGAAGAGGTGGAGGTCTGGGTGATGTTTTTGAAAAGCTTCCGGAAAACATAATTTGGTTAAGTATCTTTAAAAGTATACTATTACATCACTTGGGGAAACAATGCATGAAAAATACTGAATTTTTTTCGTTCTCTGCCAAATGCAGGTAATCCACCCAAATTATGCTAATCACTGCTCTAGATTGTTGCGCTCAAACAAATTGATACAGCTGTTGACCAGGGAAAATGTTCATAAATTTATTTCATAAAAAGAAAAATAAAACAACAACTAAAATAAGCTGCTTTTACCAGCAGGAAGTCAAAGTGATTATAGAATTATCTTAGAACTGAAAATTATTATGTGATTCTGAAAGAAAATATCTTTGTGAATATAAAATATATTTACCTTTAATTGTATGCCAAATTAGACCCAGACTTCAAAGTATTGTTCAGGTTTGTATTTTAAAACACATACTTTCATATGATTTTCCATTGAAGTTGGGTGTAGATTATTTATATGCAATATTTACCTATTGAATATTTTAATATAAATGCAGGAAGTATCTGAAATATCCTTTCTACAGGTTTTCATTATCCAAAACCACATTCTCTTTTATATATACTGCAGTGCTCTCTATTGTTCTCTCCCAAGGAAAATATCTCCAAGGGCAACACAACGCAGATTTGGTAATTTTGCTACCCACTGGAAAAAAAAAAAAAAAAAAAAAAAAACCTTCCACATTATCTTTGAGCAGATGACTTTATTTAGGTAAAATAAATAAAAAATCCAATTTCGAAGCAGCTTGCGGAGGTAATAATTTGGTTGAAAGCCAACAGCAGAAACTTAGGCACCTTGAGAAATAAGAGTTTATCCTAACCGAAGAATTGAAGTTACATAATTTGGGAATGATCGAAGCCTTATTGTGTCATAATGAAGTGCTGGCCTGGCAATACAGCACATAGGGATGGCTGTTAAGCAAGATAGTAAACAGTGTTGAAGCACAAGCAGGAGTGTTATATTTGGTCATGAATAGTATTATCACAGTTAAGCCCAAATCTTAAATCTTAAAATACATATAGGAACAGTATCAAAGTGTTATTTAAATGTCATAAAATTCATAATAATTGTTGTCTCCACATTGTAATAGAACAGAAAAGTGAGTAAAATTGTCAGTAGACTACTCAAAATATCTTAATTGAAGCAATTTATATACCACTAAGGAAGAGTGACCACACAATATGAGTTTTTGAGGAATTTATAGGTGATAAATAATGTTTTTAAAAAAATCACCATTTTGGCAACAAACTTGACTTTTAGAGCAAAGTCCTCAATGCTTTAAAATATTTATGCAGTATTAGCACAACAAGGTTCCAAGTGCAATTAACATTTCCACAATAGGTTAAAACTTGGTTTGAAAACAAGCAATTAGAGAGTTATTACACCTTACGAATTTGAAAAGATGATGTTCTGGACACAAACTTTTTTTTTTTCACAAAACAAATTGAGGTTAATTTAATATGCAGTTTCTTCCTTTTTTCATTTTTTAAGTTAATTCAAGAAGAATTTCATTTAAATTAAAAATACCTTTTTTTTGGTTATTACTGGTTTTGACTTAGTGTTTTAATGTAGCACATAATCAGCAAAGTGCTCATAAATGTGAAGTATCAATATTGCCAAAATATTACAACAACACTTGTAATTTTTAGTATTACCAATGTACCTGATATGCAGAAAAACATTCATCTTGGTGCCAGTATTTAGGAAATATAAGTGTTACAAATATGCTGAAATAGTTAAAAAATTTCAATATGCTAGGAAATCAGAGTCAGAGAAAATATGAATCAAGAATCCTGATAGGTCTCTCTAATACATATGGGCAAGAATATTGCATTCCAAAGAGAAAATGGTTAGTACCTTGCCAAGGTGATAGTTATCCTTTTGAAGGGCAGACTTCAATAAGAGCAGCAGCTGTCTAAACAAAAGCAAAGAGAGTATTTGATTTTCTTCTTCTAGAATCAGTAAAAACATTGCTGAAAAAACATATGTGCACTTTCCCACCACCTTAAAAATAAATAATTATAGAGAATAGCAAGCAATGCCTTTAGATAATAGATCTCCTATGCCAAAGGAAGCTTTATAGAAGGAATTATTGTGATGAATAAAAGTGTAAGTCAGATCAGATGGGAATTACTAACATATCTCCAATATGAAATAGAATAATCTTCTCCACTGTCAAAGAGATTTAATTGTCTGCCCTGACCTCCATCTGTTCTATTAGTTGACTGCATTAGTTTGTGGTAGATATTTTTGGTTGGTATTATGTTTTACTAGTAGGATTTCTTAAGATGATGTAATAGTAGCACACAGGAAGCTGTAACTCTCGCCGTGTGACAAGGTATAATTTCTTCAGTCCTGACTTAAATCAGTTCTTCCTCATCCGCTTGAGAGCTTCAAATGGTTTTGATTCTGTTGTTTCTGCTGTATCATTGCATATGAATATGTTAAAAAGGAAAAAAAAATCAAAATAAATCTATTCTACATTGACTGAATTGCAGAACATGTGAAATAAGTACATGTGTTATTGTACATGTCTTAGTTGTATGTAAATAGAGAAGAAAGGAAGCTGGAGAGAGATAGCCATGGAGAAGAAGAGACATTTAGGAAAGGGTAGTGATTTGGGGAAAAGAACCAGTTAGCAGATTGCAGTCAGTGAAATTTTAAAATTTTACATGAAACTGAGAAGCCATATGTGAAAGAGAAGAAATTCTAGAGATATTTTCATAAGATGATAAGACGACAGATTTCAAAGCATGGGGAAAAAAAAGAATAAGAAAAGTATTAGAAAGTATGCTATAATGTTTTGTCATGAAGTCATACTGTTAAATTTTATTTCTCAGGACTATATAATATGCCATCTTATTTGCTGTCCTCTCCTGTTCTCTTTTCTTAATTGTGATCAGAATGTTCTATCATATAAAAACCTGCAATACACTTAGTTTAAGAAGATAGTGGGTCAAGTATCATAGAGTTCATTCTATATCTGTTTGCAGTTATGAAAGTCTCATGTATTTTTTGATTTCCTGTGAAATGGGGTAGAGTTCAAAATAAGATGAAGTATAATGATCTCACACAGGTTCCATTAGAAAGTTATTCATAAGTAGTACTTACTGCATCATACTGTATGGGAAATTTTAGAAGAGTGATAAGTTTTTTAACTATTTGAGAGAAAAGCTAAATAACCATACATTTCTAAAGTAATACTGTGGTTTTGTTTTTTTTCCTCAAACTTCAAATCAGTTTTATGTTAGTAAAGACTAATATTAGGTCTAGCTGCTGGAAATAAACTGATAACCTTGTTCAGTGAGATATGACTTTGCTTCAGGGAAGATATGCAGTGGAGTTTTTGAAATAACACAGAGAAGGTGATGAAAAAGAAGTTAATATTAGAGGATGAAAACAAATGAGGGTTATGAGAGAAAATGCCTGAAGGTCTTTCTAAATTATCTACACTCGATTTCTTACCAATGGACTTCACATCATCTTTGAACCATCTGTAGAATAGTCAAAGAAGCAAAACTCAAATTAGAAACTTAGAAACTCAAACTAGAATATGTGTTTTCTGATTTTAATCAGGAGAGCACGATTGACATATAAAATTCATGGGAAGAATACTTCTCTGTATTTCTGTATGATAGCTTTAGAGTAGTTCTGTGCACACTTTTGAGAGGTGAGGGAAGAAATCATCTTGCCATACTTCAGCCATCCAGTGACTTGGTGTTCTTAAATATAACCTTCAGAATATTTTAATGGTGGTTTGGCTGATCTCATTTTTAATGACAGACACTTTTACAATAGGAATAGTAGCTGTGTGGAGTGTATGTCCCTGGTTTAGGCAGAATGTCTAACCTTCCCCGATAGCATTAGTGATTCCCCGATTAGCTTTAGTGATAGGCAGCGAGGCGCAAAGGGTGAGCGGAAGAAGGAGTAATGACCGATTCCCAGATTCCTTGTTGGCTTTCCTTTTCTGCTTTGATACCAATTCTACACATTACCAGCCAAATATATTAAAGTCCTTAAAAGCCATGGATAGAAAACTTATGTAGCTAAAAATGACTTTAAAATTGTTATGAATGTAGTAGAATGATAGAGGTTGTCAGGAAAATCACTTAAAGAAATCTGCTTAATTTTTTGTTCTTGTTTTGTCTTGCCTTTTTTTTTTCTCTTCCCTCCTATTTTTCCTCACCAAGTAGCATTTTTGTTAGGGGTTTTCATTCAGAATTGTGAGAAAGACCATGAAAGATGATCTGATTTCTAATCTTTGGGGAGTCAGAATTGGCAATAGAAGAACTCTCTAACCGAATAATTTACTACAAACAATTTGTTTGTTTGCTTTCTTTTTCCATCTCAGCATAGCTTTCTGTTCTTTTCCTGTTGGCCTTTCAAGCACATAGAAACATTTATAAAAATAGTGATAAAAAAATGTAACACAAATCATTAATACTGGGACTTTTTTTGCAAGTCTGTGTGTATATTGTGGTTTTTCTTTCTTTTTTGTTTGTTTGTTTGTTTGTAGTGCATCTTCTTGGTACTTTGTGTAGCTTAATGTCAAATGTCCCAAAGAAATGGAACTTGTGCTACCAGAAGTCTGTGTCATAGGCTTCTAGATTTTATTGTTGGATTCTGGAAAATTCTTAAACTTATAAACCCATGAAAAAAATTTTTTTTAGTCCAGGAGTAGAACATTTTTATCTACAGGAACTTTTGTGTTATAGAGACTTCTTGGTGAACATTCTTTTTCAGACCATAACACTTTGGAGTAACATATCTGGATTTTCATAAAAAAAAAGACAAAAACAGGAAGACTCAGAGAGAACTATATTTCTTTAACAAGATCTTATTAGAAGATCAAGACAACTACAAAATTAGGACTCCTGCTAGACTTTTTTGATGCTATTTTTTTTCATTCTCCTAAAATACATTCCTGATTTGAATTTTCTTTAATTTTGCAGCCACAGTCTGAGATTTTCACGTGGATGTATTTTGTGATAAACATTCATAGTCAAGTTTAAGGCATGGGATACTTTCTGAACAAGAAATATGTAGTACCCTGTAGGGAGATATGGAATTAGGTACAGGAGGGTTTTGGGAAGAAAATGTATGTTTGATGTAAAACAAGCATGTACACCTAACAAGAACACTCCAGAACATTCCAGAATCCCGAAGGTGGGGGCCGGAGCAATCTGCTCCAGTCAACGGACCGCCCACTAGGGATCACAAGACCAGTGTACATCCAATCCAGTGACCCACTCCTCCCTCTTCTCCTCCCCTTTACCTACCCTATATAAGTTGTGCGTTTCTGGAATAAAGCGGCTGCTGATTTGAACTCGTAGCGAGTCGTCTTTCGGTAGTCCATGCCGGTCTCCCCCGACCCGTGAGGGCGGCTGGCCTATCGCATTCTCCTCACCTGACCATCTGGACGCGGGACCCTGAGCGAGGAGGTGCCGCTACTGTCGCCTCCCCCGGCGACGCGGCACCCGGGCCCGTAGAGCGAGTGTGCCAGCGCGGTCGACCCGCGGCGACCGGGGGACCCGGACGAGGCATGTGCGCGACCGGCCTCAGTACCCCATCACATAGTAACTTGCAATGAGATGATTTTTTTTGGCTTTACATGAGCATGTGTCATAATCTCCCTGACATTCTGAGTCCAGGCATTTTGAAGACTTCAGGCTACAGTGTCCATTCACTCATGAGAATCACAGAATGAGTGAGGTTGAAAGGGACCTCTAGAAATTGTCTAGTCCAACCCCTCTACTCCAGCAGGGACACTAGGACACATGGCACAGGGTCACATCCTAGCGGATTTGAAGATCTCCAGAGAGAAGGAGACTCCACTACTTCTCTGGGTAGCCTGTTCCAGTTCTCTGTCACTCTCACAGTAAAAAAAAATCTTCCTTATATGCAGATGGGCACAAATTAAAACACAGGAAGTTCCATTACCCCTTATTCTGTTGCTGTCCACCAGAGAGAAGAGTTTGTCTGCATCCTCTTTACATTTTCCTCTCAGGTATTTGTACGCATTGATAAGATCCTCTCTCAGTCTTTTCTTCTGCAGGCTAAACAGGCCCAGCTTGCTTATTCTTTCCTCATATGATAGATACTCCACTCCTCTAATCATCTTCGTGGCTCTACGCTGGACCCTCTCTAAAAGCTCCACTTCCCTCTTGTATAGCCCAGAACTGCACCCAATACTCCCTGTACAGCCTCACCAGAGCTGAGTAGCGAGGCAGGATCACCTCCCTCGACCTGTTGGCAACGCTCCTCCTGATGCAGGCCAGGAACCCCTTGGCCTTCTTGGCCACGAGGGCACACTGCTGACTCATGGTTAACTTCTTGTCAACCAGGACTCTCAATCTCTCTCTGTGGAGCTGCTTTCCAGCAGGTCAACTCCTAATCTGTACTAGTGCCTGGGTCTATTCCTGCCCAGGTACAAGACCCTGCACTTGTACTTATTGAACCTCAGGAGGTTCCTCTCTGCCTAACCTTCCAACCTGTCCAGGTCCCTCTGAATGTTAGCACAGCCCTCAGGAGTGTCGGCCAGCCACTCCATCCATTTTTGTGTCTTTGGCAAACTTGTTGAGGGTGCACTCTGTCCCCATGTCCAAGTCGTTGATGAACAAGTTGAACACCACTGGGCCCAGTACTGAACCTTGCAGGACACCACTGGCCACAAGCTTCCAACTACACTTGGCCCCATTTATTATGACCCTCTGAGCCCTGCCATCCGGCCAGTTCTCAGTCCGACTCACTGTCCACTTGTCCAACCCCCGCTTCCTTGGCTTCACCATGAGGACCGTATGCGAGATGGTGTGGAAAGCTTTTCTAAAGTCAAGGTAATCAATATCCACAGCTCTCCTCTCATCCATCCAGCCAGTCACCCCATTGTAGATTAATTAAGGACACATTAGAAAAAGAAGTAGAATACATGTAGCCAAGAAGTAGTATCCAGAATTAGTAAAAATCCCTCCTAAATCTTATTACATGTTGAATTGCTCTGATTGTGCAGTAACCTAATACCACAGCAGTGACAGCAACATATAACTAGGTTAATCCAGTAGCAGTGTAGATATGCAGGTAATATACTCAGTAGACAAAGTTCAGTTGATTTGAGTGATCTCTCAATACTAATGATTTTTATAACAATTAGAGGTTTTTTGTTGACGTTGCTTTGTTTTTTAGTACATTGTGATGTCACAGGAGAGAAATTTTTGCCTGGGTGTAGACAATTAGCATAATAAACACACTGCTGGAAACTATTCTTACTGTGAAATCGCTTACAAAAGCTCCCTTAAATAAGCATATAGTTTCTGTTGTGAAAAATAATTGCATCATAAGACTCTGCTACATGCTTATTTGAAGTTACACTTTGCTCTGGACTCAGCTTTGAAATTTAACAATATATATGATTTGCTAATTTCAGTTAATAAGCTTTCTGCCAAATTGGAGTAATCTAGACCAGAGACTACATATTAGCTCATGACTGGTATTCCTTTGTATTTTATTTTATTGTGGTTTTGTTTGAATTTCTGAATAGCTTTGTGTAGCACAAGTAAAAATAAAGCTAAATTAATTTCAAAACATGAAGGAATTCCTGAAATTGGGAAGAAGTCTGAAGAAATTATAACTGCATATTATTTGAAGGAATGGTAGGCAGCAATAATATGTGCTTGATGCTTGAAATAATATTCTTATACTACTGAGCAAGTGTTTTGAATAATTTAAGGACGGTTATGAAACTGAGTCAGAGTCCAATACTCTCTGATCAGGTTCTTTTAGATACTCCAGGTATGGAGTGTGCAGTATTTAATATCAAAGTTTACTTATTTGAACATGTTTGATGTTACATGTAACTTTTCATTTAGCAGAATGACACAGCAATATAATGAAATCACAATATGAGTATATATTACATTTAGCAAAATATAGCAATTATAATGTACAGTTCAATCATAATAGCAATGTAATTCTCATTACTGATCTCTATTATATACTCACCATAAGGACACTGGTGTCACTAGGAAAGAAAATGTGGGCTTAAACCACATCAATCTAGACGCTGTCTTCAAAATTGTTCAGTTTTCATACAGTTTGTTGGGTTGAGCCATCTATGCACTTCTCCCATGCTGGTTTAGCTAACTCCAGGACACATTCATGCTCTTTTGATGAACTCAGTGAAAAGATTTACACCTCTTGATCCGCTTAATTGGAAATCAGTCAGATGATCCACTCAACTGACATACCTGTTTATCTAAAATAAGGTAAGCTTCAGGTCTCTCTTATGAAGTCAGCTTTGGGTGCAAAGCTGTGATCAGTCATATCCTGAGTTATTCCTGGGCTTCATGGGTGTCTTGTCTTTACTCATCTTCTCTGAGCCCTCTTCCATTGCATGTGTTTATTCATTGGTCACAGGTAGCAAAACTGAATTTGTTACTGCCAGAGTTTTAAACTTGTTATGGGAAGAGCTTTTACAGAAAATAGATATGTGCCTAATTCTTTGTTAAATTTCAAAATTATGTAAATGTATGGTTTAAAAATAATTCTAAAGTTCCTTTTACAAATTAATATCCCTCAGATTATTCTTACTTATGATCTTCTGCTATGGCAATTATTTATTCTGCAATGATATTTATATTTGAAACAGGGTTTTTTAAATTACTTTTAATAAAAGAAAAACAATAAACAAAGTTAAAAATTCCAAAAAATATCCAACTGATATATTTTGTGAGAAGAGATATGGTAAAGAAGGAATTCTATGTATTATATTCTTAGTAAATGAAATATTAAAGACCAAAGATTTATATCCATATATTCTGTAAAAACGCATTAAATACTATGCAAAATGCCATAGGGAGAATCTGCAACTTTATTTATAATTTTTATTCTGGAGATTAGGTTCAGCTAATTAAGCCAACTGTGTGCTCTTAGGATATTTATCTAAACAGGAAGTTATACCCTGTGTGGCCAAGGAATATACCCTGCCCATCCTTGTTGCTCTATAGGGATGAGACCTATGTACACATCAGAAAATTTGTTCTGCGTACATATCAGAAAACTTTCTGCAGGGGATTTGGACAGAAGGGAGAGAGAGTAAGAGCCTGAAAGTTGAGGTACACAATGGTGGACTAGTTAGTTTAGGTAAAGCCAGAGAAATCCCAGGAGATCTGTGTAGTCTTCTGTCTCCTGTGTTCATATCATTTATATTTGTGTTTGGTTTTCTTGTCACTGTCCATGATCCCCACAAGTAGTCACAAAAACTTGAAATCACTTTAGATTGTGTTGCCAGAGCCTAGAGCAAAGAAGACTTATTATTAGCTCTGTCTCAAATTTCCCCAGCAGGTACAAAATTAGTATAGAGCTACTGACATACTTAGCTGCTGAAGATGAAAAAAAATCAGTGAGTGATAACTGCACATCATGGGGGAAAAAATCAGGTTTGCCCTTAAGGTCTGATTCATATGCTGTTTGAACATCTCAAACTGTGGCTTGGGGCTTAGATTCATAATCAAGTATAAGTGATGTTTTTAGCAGATGCTCATCAGTGTTAGCTTTAATATGCATTTACTTCAAAGGCCATAAATATCTCATTAGCCTCAAATTACACACATCTACAATAAATAAATAAATAAATAAATAATGTATGAAAGTGTATGATTTCTGACCTTGACTTCTTTTCATATGTCAAGTTGCCCAAAGATGCATTCAATTTTAAATGAAACATATTTTCGATTGTTTCGGTGAGTGGCTCTTCTAACTAATTGTTTTTACAGGTCAATTGGTGCAAAGTTTTCTAACATTTCAAGAAGTAAAAGTTCTCTCTGTAAGAGTCAGTGGGGAGCAGGACTATCTCACACAGCAGCAATTCATCCAAAACATGTCCAACACACCTAACTACACAGTCACACTTTCACAACTTTCAGTTTTCTTAACATAGGAGTTAACAGGGCAGAGAAGATTATGCATTTGTAAACAAAGCTACCATGTTTTCAAAATGGCGTGAAAGGAAACTGCTCTAGGTTGGGGGAGACAATACCCACCAATAGTAAATAATAACAATTTATTTCTTCATCTAGACTTAATATTTATATTAAAAGCTATATTAAAATGTTGACTGGATGCATATAGATGTTCATCTAACTAAAAAATAATTTTGGTATAATATCTAAGACATTCTAATGTGCAAGCAGTTGTGTACTGAAGATTAATTGCAATTTGTCTTTATATTTTTCTAGGTATTCTTTATTTCTAACCTTTTTTAAAGATGTAAATCTACTGTTTTATGAATTCATAGATAGAAATTTGCCTTTCTTGATCTTTTGAAACTCTTTCTGGGAATTAGTCTGTGTATCTTTCCATATAACGTTTCACACAGCATGTGTGTGTTTCATTTTCACACAGCATGAGTGTGACAACCAAGGCATCAGGCTCAGCCAACGTGGGTTCATGAAAGGCACATCCTGCACTTCAGTCACTACAACCTCATGCAGCACTGCCTACTTGGGACAGAGTGACTGGACAGAAAAGGATCTGGGACTTTTGGTTGACAGCCAGCTGAACATGAGCCAGAAGTGTACCCAGGTGGCCAAAAATGCCAATGGCCTCCTGGCTTTTAACAGCAACAGTGTAACCAGAAAGACCAGGGAAGTGATGGTTCGTTCCGCTGTACTAGGTGGTAGTGAGAACTCACCTTGAATACTGTGCTCAGTTTTTCGTCCCTCACCACAAGGAAGACATGGAGATGCTGGAGCGTGTACAAAGAAGGGCGATGAAGCTAGTGAAGGTGCTGCAGCATAGACCTTCTGAGGAGTGGCTGAGGGAGCTTGGGATATTTAGTCTGGAGAAGAGAAGCCTCAGGGGAGACATTACGCTCTCTGCAACTACCTGAAAGGAGATTGTAGTGAGGTGGGTGTTCATCTCTTCTCCAGAATAACTACAGATAGGACAAGCGTAAATGCACCAAGGGAGGTTCAGGTTTGACATTAGGAAGAATTTCTACATGGAAGTGTAGCCAAGGATTGCAACAGTCTGCCTAGATAAGTGGTAGAGTCACCATCTCTGGTAGCGTTCAAGAAATGTGCAGATGAGGTGCTTAGGAATGTGGTTTAGCAGGCATGGTGTTGAAGGGTTTACAGTTGGACTTGATGATCCTGAAGGTCTTTTCCAACCATAATGAATCTATGATTCTGTGTGTAAAACTAATTTGATTAAAATGATAATTTCTCTTGTAATAAATCAACAAACCAAAAATCGTGAGATATTTTCTGGCTAATACAACCTGTGAGAAATTGTTTCTTCATTAGATAAGTAACAAAATTTTGATACATGGTTTATTACTTAAGTAAACTTCTTGAAGAGAACTATTTAATTAGAAATTATTAAAAACCTTGATTGTTCCTACCAGCATTTAATTGGACAACAACAACAGTGTTTAATAGCTATAAAATATTGTGATAAATATTGGTCTAAATTTAGCAATTTATATTCCTAGAATTGCATTCTTATGGCATATACCTTGTCTGTGTAAATGAACTTATCACTTTTGTTCATTTACACTTTTGCGCTGATTGTCAAGGGCTGCGGGTCTGCAGACTAGGGGGCTGAGATTGATATCTATATTTGATATATTAGCCAAAAGTATGTTTCTTTATTTGTACAAAAGGACTTTAATAAAATCTATGTGTCTGTGTGTACATGAATGAAAAACACAAGCTTCATGTGTACTCCTGTCAAGGTTCAAGGAAAAATAAAATCAGTAAGTTAGTATCCAAAGAACCAACTTTCATGATATCATTTCCTAGAGGAGAAATTTGATGGTGAATTAAATTCCAGGAAAACAATGGACTGTAAATAATTTCAACTTTCCTGTCCTCTCTTCATTCCCTATTCAAAATAATCACATGCAGCAAAAAATTTGATCTGCAGATACTCTGGAATTAATGTGGATGAACATTATTTATTTAGTCACGTTTTCAATAACTGAATATTATCTTTAGTATGCATGTTAACTGAGGACTTCCACTTTCATTCGTGCTGTCATTTTTGATTCTTTCTCTGCTGATAATGTTTTCATTCTTGTTTATTTGTCATTTTCTTTTTTGCTGTTTTCCTTTTCTTTTTTTTTTCTTTTTTGTTTTTTTTTCCTAGTTGGTGATTGCTTTCCATGTCTAATTTTCCCTCTGCCTATTCTTTATTGTCTGGATCCCTGTCTTTCCTTCCACCTGGGGAATTTTCTCATTAGTTTATTCCACATTTCTTTTCCTTGCAGTGGTGCTATTGATTCCTGCAGTATGAGTGTCAGGTTTGTTGCTGCTTCCTAAGCACAGAATAGAGCTCTTGTTGGTCAGTTTGTGGTACTTGGCCAGAAAAGTTCCAAAGTCAGGATGGGGAGAGCATGAGGAATTAGACCCCAAACTCAACTGCCCACTGATTCTTACAGATAGTAGCAGCACAGTAAAGGAAAATGGTGCTTGTTTCTGGTTGTTGTACTGGAGTTGGGTGTTTCTGGAGTTGTTTTTGGTGACAGGTGGCTTTCTCGAGGATGGGTGCTTGGGTGACACAGCCTCTGGGGACAAGCATGAAGTAGAAACTAACAGAAGTTTTGACTCAGAGATCCATGAACTTCTAGATACATATCCAGAATGTCTCTTCAGGTATTTCAGAAAGGTTGTGGTGCAAGTGCTAAAATGAAGTCAGCAGAAGAAGTCCATAGATATTGAAAGAATGAAGTATTTTTCTTTTAAAAGTCTTTCTTGCCTTCTGGCTATTTGGCTTCTTTTTTTCTGCACCTGAACACTAAATAAATAACCTCATGAGAGTCGTGACTGAAAACAGGACTTAGTAGTCTGTGTATATATGTTTAATATATAAATTATGTGATCATCCAAACAAAGGTAATATACCAATATCTGCTTTCTATAGCAAGGATTTTTCAGATGTAAAATTGTAATCTGTGATTATAAGTGGGAAAATAAGTAAAAAAAGAGCTCTTAATTTATCTGGCCAAGGAAAGAATTCAAATATTGCATGGTTATATATACTATTTATAAGAGTTAACATATATATGCTATCTATATGTGATTAAAGATTAACAGAATTATAGTATAAATTGCCTTGTGTAAAAAAATGAAAAGGGTATGTAAGTATTAAGGTAGTGCTACATTGTTACAATATGTAGGTCATGATCTAATTTCTCAGAGATTGTACCACAGTTTTTTTTTTTTTTTTTTTTTTCCATTTTCCAGTGTTCTTTTTTTCACAGGAAAACATTTACAGGAAAACCACTAACTTTGTGCCTGATTTTGACTAATTCTGTTCTCCCATTTTGAGCTAATGTAATACATCATCCAAGGAGGCAAAACTTCGAATGACTGTTTGTTGTGTGAGTGCAAATATGCTTAGGACAGAGATGCTGTTTGCCTAAGGCAGAAAATATACCCTGGAGCTAGCCTTTAAATGTGGGGCATCCTTCCGGAAGGCAGTAAGGCTTGGGCTGTGGTTTGGTTTGGAAGTATATAGGGGGCAGAATGTTTGATTTGTGGTATAACCTGGAACAAGTTTGTGGCTTTAATTTTCAGCTATCCTTACTTACTTGCTTTGAGAAGCTCATAGATCACCATGGTGGCTAAAGTTCATAAAACATTTACAGGCCTTGAAGGGGACCTAATGTATAAATTTAAAATATGCCTTTAGATTTATCCCAATATGAATGCATCTGTTGATTTTAATTGTCTCTTTTCTTTTGGCCACAGAATGACTGTGTGGGCTGCAATTCAGTGGAAGGAGCTGTTGTGCGAGGGAAGTGGAGTAACTGCGCATCTCTCTCTTCTCTATTCCTTGGGAAGTGTTGTCAGGATTAAGCCAACACTGAAATCTGGGATGGGCCTCAGAGGCAAACACTCCCTTGTTTCTTATGACACTGGAGTTTGTCTACGGTCAGTCAGCTGAGGCACCTGCTACTCATCAACTTCTGTTTTTTTTCCCTGCCTGAATAAGGTTAAATTTTACCTCACTTCATCTGCTTTTAATTTTTTTTTTGTTGTTCCTTGACTGATTATTTTTCTCCTGGCTGTGGAAAAAAGAGCCCTTCTGATGTTGATTTAAATAATGTCGAAACCAATGGGACTTCTATGGCTACCTTTGATCTTCACCCCAGTCTGTGTCATGTTGAATTCCAACTTCCTCCTGTGGATAACTGCACTGGCTATAAGATTTACTCTTATTGATGGCCAAGCACAATATCCAGTTGTTACCACAAATTATGGAAAAATACGTGGTTTAAGAACACCTTTGCCCAATGAGATCCTGGGTCCAGTGGAGCAGTATCTGGGTGTTCCTTATGCCTCCCCTCCAACTGGAGAAAGGCGATTTCAGCCCCCGGAGCCACCGTCTTCATGGACGGGTGTCCGTAATGCCACACAGTTTGCTGCCGTTTGCCCTCAGTACCTGGATGAGAGGTCCCTGCTCAATGATATGCTGCCAGTCTGGTTTACAGCCAATTTGGATACTGTGGTGACATATGTTCAAGATCAAAACGAAGACTGTCTGTATCTGAATATCTATGTGCCCACAGAGGATGGTAAGTTAACAGCCATGCTCCAGATCACTCACTGGTTTAAAAAATGGTGGATGGGTGGGTGGGTGGATTTATATAGCAGCTTGGCCCGTTTCCTCCATGTTTGGGAGGAACAATTCCATGTTTGGGGATTCTCATCTGTGGTAATGAATCATTTTGCTTTACAGTCCCTCTAAATAATACAAATTGAACATGCTTGGATAGTTTCTCTCTCACATGTCTGTTTTTCACCAGACTTAAATTTATTTTCAGTAACATTTTATTTTACCACATATGAATGGTTCAAATACTCCAACATACTCATTCTAAAGTAGAATTTCCTTAAATTTAAATTTTTGGTATTATTTTAATACCTTTAAACCTACATTTAACTTTTTTGATTTTAATAGATAATAGAAAATGGTTATGGAAGTCAGTCTGTATTTTTTTTCCAGGATTACCACTCAAGTTTTTTATTTCAGCTTTTTATTCTTCATTCATTAAATATGAAGTGAAGGGAACATGATTAGATTATGCAGAAATGTTAAGTAAACAGCTGGACTTAAACTTTCATCTACTTTCTGCAGTCTTCTCTCAGTACTACTTTAAACCACTCTCTTCAGACAAAAAGAGTGAATATAGCTGGTACCATGCAATTCTTTGAATGTTGTCATGATCTCCCTTAATCTTAAAGATTCTCATTTTATATCACATTAAATGTATCTTTTGAGGTTCTGAATGATAGTGCTTTCTCCTGAAAACAAGACCTATATTCATTAGGTACCAAATTGTTAGTTTGTTCTATATCACAAGAAAATAATAAATTCTAGTGGCAATTATATTTAATATTCTGCTAAAAGCCAGTTGTTTCAGCCACTTTGAATGTAGTAACTAATGCATAACATGAGAGATTTCTCCCAGATATGCAAATCTCTTCACTTTAGCAGAGGGCTTAATTTGCATAACTGTGGCATTGTTATTTCTCAGCAACCATACTCTAAATATGCAAATTTTTATACTTTTATTATTATTATAATCCTTCTGCCTTGATTACCTTTTTAAAATTCAGAATTTCCAAGCTGTTTGCCAGCAATAAACATATCTCCTTCTTTTCCTGCTCTCATCAGCTAAAGCAGGAACCTGAAAACTAAAACTACAGGAGTAAGATTTGTGAGCTCTGCAAATATAAGTACTGCCAAGCTGTTTAAAAGTACTTTGAAAGAAAAGATGTGTGTGTCTGTGTGTGAGTGTGTATATGTGTGAATATGTATATGAAGGAGTAAACTGCTGCCAGTTCTTTCTCTTCTCCAGTCTCATTGCACTGCATCTCATTCCTTAGACATTAAGTTGAATAATTCTTTCCCATGTTTGTTTCCAATTACAGTTTGATCTTACAGGTTTTAATTAGTCAGTAGGGCAAGTTTGTTCTAAGAAACATTTTGGATTTAGGTCTTATTTGTTCATACTCAGAGAATCCCAGCTCTGCTCACTAATGCCTTTTTTAAGCAAACTCATTAATTTCTTCAGTCTAGTAGCAGGAAAATTGATCCATTAAGGAATATAGGAAATCAGAAATTGAGGAATATATAAAAAGGATTAGGAAAAAGATTATTTAATATCACATAGATAATAAAATGCTGCGTGTCCAGTGAGTAACAACCTACAAAATTACTCATCTTGCATCTAATTGTGGTTACTTTTATTTGCTTTTAACTTACAAACCAAAAGGGCTGCCAGGGTTCATTGTAGACTTTTATGTCTATGTCTCTGAAAACAATGTATTTTCTTCTCCTCTCAGTTTTCACATGCCAGCCTTAATGTGGTATAAGGCAATTTTTAATTCAAAGTAGAATGTATATATAGAATCCATTTTCTTTTATAAACCCCCTTCAAAAAATAAACCTATGTATACACAGGTATACAGCTAAATTGTTACAAATGGAGTCTGCTGTCAGTGATGACAAAGCAAGATGGGTGAAGCAAGACTGATCCTGTGGCAAGCATTTTTAACAGCATTGGCTGTAATGGAGAATGAGAAATTTAAAAACAGATACATAGAATACATTAAGTTTTTAATTGTGTACTATATATAACCTATCATTAGTATAACCTCAGTGTAGCTCAGTATATATTAAATATAACTCAGTGTATTTTTGGGGTCAGAAAATAAGCAACCTTTTGCTCATAATGATGATTAAAGAGGCTGACCTACAAAACACATCAGTTCCTGTGTCTCCAGATCAAACTAAGCGTAAATTGCCTTAAACTGTAGTCCATACAATCTGATTAAACACATTATGCTTCATTATATGGGTCTTAGTTGGCAGAAATAAGCTATGTTGTTATGGAGACAGACCATGAAATTAGTTTTTGAATCAGGGTCTCAAAGTGAGTGACTTGGAGTTAAAATCACATTTTCAGTTCTTTGACCAGGAAAGATTTCCTTAAAAGAACTCTAAAACTGTTTTGTGTGTTTATGAAAAGGTAGATGTAATCATCCAAACCTAATTAATGTTCTGATTACAAGACTTAATCATTTTATGTTTTTTTACCCTTCAGTGAAAAAATTGCTGAACAACTGTAATGAATCAGCTGTGGTCATATGCAGTGTTTTTTTCAAACCAGTTCTAGGGAACAACTAATCCAAACGTAGCTTAGATGACTCAGATGATAGACAGCTCAGATTTTTTTTTTTCTTTTCTATTTGGCACCATATAGCATGATCTATCTCTTAGCACTTGTGTAGATTAATCAAAAGGAACAAAATTTTGATCATATATTTTGAATGAAGAATTGAGGAATACATGCACACATGCATACATCTGATTTCAGAATTGCTTCACTGGAATTCTGCCAGTATAAACTAACGGATGTAAAAGTAGAACTTGTGCCCATTAACTGGGTAGATAAGATTACTTGATAATAAAACAGTTTGAATTGTTACTGCTTCAGATTAAAGAAGTGCACTGAAATCAAATGACACACAATTCTATCACTCCTTAAAGTGGTTGGAAAGTCTAGATTAAAAAACAGGGCCTGTTACACATTTTAGATCTGCTTTAACCATAGCCTCCATTTTTATTTTGTTTTGTTTTTAACCCATGACATTCTGGATTCAAATTTTTGATAGTAGAGGCTAAAACACCTTTCAGAATTTTCTATGTTAAATGTTCTTACAAACCTAATCTACTATATTTGTTTTTATTTTTTTCTTTTTTTTATCTTTAAGTGAAAATATTATTTATTATATAAATCAAAGCAGAAGCCTAACAGAATATTCCTGTAAGCTTGTCTGCATAGTTTTTGTTTGGTTTGTTCTGTTGTTCACTGGATGGTTTGCACTAATGACTCTCTTCTTAGAGTAAAAGTAGCTGGAGACTTTCTATGTCTGTTTGTCTCTCTCTTTGGAGGCAAAAGAACTGCTAACACTATAATCTGGTACTCTATATTTGTTTTTCATACTAAGTAGAAATCATAAGGTATTATTGTAAAGATACTCATTAGTACAAGCATTAAAGAAAGGTAAAATTTAGCAAATTGCTTCTATTTTTATGCCAAATCTATAAACATAAAAAATTACCACAAACTGAAACATATGAAGTATTCATAGTAAAATTATAATTTTATCAACATTGCTTTCTAAACATTGGCTTCATCTTTTGGAGATCTGTTTTAATGTTTGATTTTCCTGTTAATGTAATTTTCTGCAAGAATACTTGAATGACAGCTTTGAGGAGGTCATCTAGGGAAATGATACTGCGGACAGTCTGTTTATTATAACTTCAGTCTGAATATGGGTTTATCTGCAGTGGAAATGCTAGATTGAAGAGGACACAGACTGTTAATCGGCTGTGCTTAATCCCTGGCCTTTATCATTTGAATCTGTGGATACTGACGGAGATTGCTAACTCTTATCATAACTGTAGAAAAAATATAACAAATAGCAAACAGAAAAGCTCTTTAATTTGGATTTCTTTCATGATAACCTTAAAACTGTATTAATATAAAGGCAAGATAAAAACTTATTTAAACAACATGAACAAATCTTTGATTTTTCTCTGTAATCCCTGTTCTGTTCTGAGAAAAATGGAAAAGAGAAAAAATAGATGACCTTTCTTTGCATGATGAGTAGTGAGGATATGTACTTCACTTACTTTGGTATATGTTAAGAGGGTGCATCTTTCACAGGTGGGTATCTTCTCCACAGCTCTGTATCTGTTAAGGATAGAAGTGAAGTATTTAGAATCTTTCAAGGGTTGCTCACTGAAAATGCTCTGTGGATTCTTGTCTAATTTCAATTGCAAAAGGTATAATTAAACTGGCAACAAAAGCTGACAGTCCAGGATAATTATTAAAGGTAGGGAATTATTTATTCCTTGTTCCAGAGGAACTGGGTTCCTCTATTCCAAGGTTAGTGATACGGTTAACTGTAAGATACTGTGAAGAAGAAAAGACAGGCAACAGCAAGAGAATTAACAGCATTTCTTCTCTGAACAATAGTCTGAAGGAAAGATACCTGCATCTTTAGACTCTTTTCTTAATAGACCAAGCAATAAAGGAATTAAAAACTTGAACAAATTGATGAAAAGGGGCATTAAATGATTTCTATTGCTTGGGTACTTTGTCCCTACTTGGTATTTGTCAAATGTCTGCTTAGTGCAGAACTGAGCATGCACAGCTCACATTGTTGCTGTTGAGTTGCAGTGCTTGTTTAGCTTTCCAAGCTTGTTTAGCTTGGAAAATGCATTTATCTAAATTATTATGATAAAACTTGATTGATAAAGATTCTTTAGATAGATTAGTTTTTTTTTTTTTTTTTTTTTTTTTTCCTTTGGGAAGGAGGAAAGAAAGGTAAAAATAGAGAGAAGAAAGATTCATCCCATATGTACACGCCTTTTATGTAAAGAATAAGAAAATAAGCTATTGAGAAGTTTCTTTGCAATACAAAGAAAAAAGCTCAGCAAAGAAAAGTAGTAACATAATATGCAGGATATGTCATTTTTGTGGAATTATTAGTAGGTGATAAAAGGACTTGCATTCCCTATCACTCTAAATAATTCTAAATTTCCATAGAATAGACCATCCTAGACTATACGTAGTTTCAATTTTCATTAGCTCTATATCTGGTATATAATCTCAAAATAACAGTTATTTTGTTACTTCTTCAGTCTTTTTGTAAATTTAAGCAGCTACTTAGGAAATCAGAATCATACTTATGTGTTCCAAGAAATTTAGAATCCAATATCTGTGTCTGGTCACGTGTTAATGTTTTTGCTATTTCCTTTAAATCTGATGCATTTTTTAATTCACTTGTAGTTTTGTAATTTATATAATTAGTACAGGAAAATAAAATTGTATTCTGTTTTATGAGATATTTTTAAAAGCAAAGTACTTAAATTCATTTATATTCAAAAAATTAAATAACATGTTTATGGCTATTCTTTTTAATGGATGATAATATATGGGCAATTGTACAACACAAATAATGATTTTCTGAGGAAAAAAAATGTATAAAATGAGTTTCTTCTCATTTTTAAGATTTCGACAATTTCTTTTTGTACCTTGTTTATTTTTAGCCTCTACCCTTTAGTCTATTCTTTCTCTTTTTTTGAAAAAATATTCTTCAAATTCTTCTGTTATTCAAATGTTTCCAACTCATACTGTACAAAAAATCATACACAATAAGATATAGCCTCTTGCTAAATACTTGCAGAGTTTTCCAAAGTGAGAGGAATTAATAACAGAAAACAAGAATTGCATATAATCACAGTCAAACTGAAGCATAAACTGAACAAGGGAGAGAAAATCACTCTCTATTGTGAAGGATAAAGTGCCCATTGTGCGCGAGGGCCTTGAGCCAATTCTTTCGCTATGAGGGTCCAGTAGATCCCCCCCTCCTAATCCAGAAATATCACAGCATCTGTGAGAGAGAAGGAGGCATATGTCTGACTACCCTCCGCCTACTAGGATAAAGCTGTGGGTAATCCAGGCCTTTATTTTACATTCTTGCTTTTAGCAGTCAAAAATACCTTCCGACACCCAAGAACAGGACTCTAATCTAGATGAAATCAAGTTCTTAAATCCTTAGAGCTAAATTCAGATTTAGCTGCTGATTTCAAAATGCTGCTCTTCCCTTGAGAGTTGCCCATTCCACAGGCACTTTACAGATTGTACCCAAATGGCCTTTTCAGGAATTGATATGCACTGGAGCCTAGCAAGGAGACTTAGCATTCACTATGGCATTATCTAATCTGAACAGGATTTTTGGTACAGTTTCCTCTAGTCTTGTCATTGCCTCATTTTGTAAAACCTGCTAGAGTGGGAGAATACTCTTTAAAACATGATAACTTAATGTTTCTTCTGCAAAGATAAATTAATGTTAACATCCTTCTAGTCAAAGAACAGTGCCTTTGGAGATGTAGAAGCTGTGCCATTTGTTTCAGTGACGCAAAAGAAACAGTTGTTAGTCATGTGGGTCATGACATATGTCAGACATATGATTTTAGTTCGTTCTGTCCATTGACTTCTGATAGTCTTTTTCTTTTTTTCTTTCTTTTTTTTTTTTTTAGTGTAGTTTTCCTCTGTGTTCCTGCAAATCGTGTTCATATACATGGCTCCTTCCTACTTTCTTCCAACACATGAACTTTTATGACTTCTAAAACTAAGGCATTCTGACCTAAAAGCAGTGGAGTGAGTCTTCCCTAGGGTTTTGGATAATGAATTGTGTAGAATATGCTCTGATTTTAACAATACCATGGTTACATCATTTGTATTAGCACTAATTTCATTTCACCTGTCGAAATGATTAAAGATTTTATGATCTCACTGATTTTCATTCAGGTATGTTTTGCATGGATCTGTCTACTTCTTAGAACATATATTTTTTTCTTATTTCAAATTTGGCTCTGTTTTGCTCAGCTCTTTATTTGCAGTTTCACACAAAACTGACATTTGTTGAATAGCAGGGCTAACTCCCAAGGCTGGTGAACTGTTTCTCATCTATGGAAATGTCTAAAGGTATTATTCCCTTTTTGATTAGTAGAAATTATTCATATTGTAACCTTGAGAAATATAAGGGGTTATTTTCTCGGGGTTATATTCTAAGATAAGTGACAGAAACTTACTTTTACTGGACGTTTAAAGTAGACTGGAAAAGGAATATTGTGCAGAGTGTGTTTGATCCAAGCAGCTATTTAATCCGGTACGGTAAATGGTGATATATTTAGGGAATCAATTATGACAAACTGAAAGTAAAGCAAACACTCATCATTTTCTTCTTGGAATTCCTCAAACAAATCATTCACAAAGAAGGCAGAAATTTATTCTGAAAATGTTAGGTCATTGCACAATCCTTCGATTTGGCATCCTTTGTAAAGTGAAAGAGAAATAACCAGCATGCCGGTCTTATGTCAGGGCCTGTTACTTACAATCCCGGTTAAAGTTAATATTATTAGAATGACATATAATCAATTAAATATGCTTACATTTTATGGTGTTAATGCATTAGTTGTTAGTTAAGTAAGAAAAAATGTTAGAGATAGCATATTTCATTTTTGCTCATGATAATATCATCCTCTAAGGGAATATGGATGGTTTTATCTTGTTACTTTTTTTCTTCTTATTTTTAATATGGAGGTAAAATATATCATTATATTGCCTCTGGTACCTCAAAAGACAAACAAGATGATAGAAATAATTATGGAATAATGAAAATGAACTAAAGCTTACAGCTATCTCATGCTGATATAGTAAATATCTATTATAGAATTGTTATAATAAAAGGAAAATTTGTCTCTTAAAGTACTTGCTGAAGGCAAACTTATAGTGAAGAATAAATTTATTTGCAATGCTAAGTCAACTTCTTACTCCATTTATATCTTAGTTGCAAATAGGATTTCTGGTGCCTCATTCCAAAATGCTTATTACTTCTGGGTTGGTGTTAAATGGATTTTTAATTGACAGGGTGTGACACATTTTAATCTAATGGAGAGAAATTACTTTGTGCTCGCTCAAATGACTATCCCATTAATCATTTGCAATATTTGTGAACCATCACAGCTGAAAATCATGGATACATTGTCTGATTTAGTAAATATGCAGTGGGGCAAGTGAAAACACAATCCAAATATATACATTTCATCCTATTAGAAATATGTAATAATCAAATTTTCTTTTGTGTGGTATTTATAGTGTGTCTATGATATTTTAAATTATAGATTCTGCATGTGTGATACTATTCCAATGGTTATGCTGGTACTTGAGATTCATGTTCTATTCAGCCAGCAGAGGGAGTAGAGGCTACCTTGAAAACTCATTTTTTTTCCAACTCTTGAGCTCATTGGAGCACCAGAAATGATGTTGGAAAATACATAAATAAAAAACTGCAAGTAAATGTTGCAAATATTAATTCTATTTTTGTGTCCGAGGGTTTTATAAAAGGAAAGCTACCTATCCAAACCAAACATGCACTCACACTGACAAACCCACATCAAGTCTCTCTTTTTTTAGTATAGAATAGCAAAGATTTAGAGGAGAAACATACTGAGAACTCACCAGTTTGTAATTGAGTGGTAATGCTTGATCTGAAATTCTTACAAGAGATGGCAGAGGTGATCCTCACAACTGCGGATCCTCAATTGTGTTCTTTCTGTTAGGTTATGGTGGGCTAGGGTAAGCATTCTTACATAAAAAGGAATTGTTTTGGCCTTCTGATCTTTAGCTTCAACTTAGGATAGAGATTTATCAGAGTGCCATTGACTCTTTATTTCTCATATGTTTTTTGTTTTTTACAAACATGAATGATATAAAATGCCTAATACGCTGTGCATCTTCTTAGTTACTTGAGACAAAAAAAAAGTTATAAGTGAAATCTCTGGCTTGCTAACAATGCACAGTATTTAAAGTTTTCACTATCATCATATGCAAAGTTTTTACTATCATGCAACTATGTCAAGTCATGCAGAGTGCTGTATAGCAGGGAGGAGAGCTTCTCTTTCTCCCTCCTCCTCTCCCCTGCCCTGCCCTAAAATAAATAAAGAAAAATAAATAAATAAAAGTCTCACTCTCAGACCTAATGTATCTGAGCCAAAAGAACTGGTACATTTTTATCGCTAGGACTCACTCCGCGTCAACAAAGGTTTGTGCAGCCTTTAGGGAATAGGTGGAAGATGCTGAGTTGTAATTGACGACTAGATTGTGTCCATGGGAGTTGGATCAAATTAGATGTGTACTGTGGTGGGGTGTTCAGTGTGAAGCCATCCATATGGAATAATTACTTGGCTTTGTGACAATGACCCCAAAATATTTTTAAGTCAAAAAAAAATTGTACAGAAGGGAGAAGCTGAGCGTGACAATCTCCCAGAGGGAATATTTTAATAAAAACAGGTTGTAGAAAGATTGAATACCAATAAATGTCTAAAAATGTCTAAAAATCACGCTGGATGCTTTCACCTTTATTTTATTATCAAGGGGCCATCCCTATGCCTTATGCCTTCAATCTCGCTTGCAAAACTAAAACAAAGTAAATGAATTTAATAGATAAGGGTTTATTCTTAACTCTAGACACATGTGGTGTTTTTTTCCTACCATTTTCACAATAAATTGTTAAGAGATATTGTAGCTACATTTCTTTTGTCAATTTCACTATTTGTTGTAATCATTTTTCACTTTAGAGGTCAATACCATATGATAAATGTAGCCTCACTTTCCCCAAATACATTATTAAGATTATTAAGATTACATCATTATTTCTTGTTTTACCAAAGTTAAACAAAATGAAGAGCAAAAGGAAAAGAAACATCAACCATGGTTCTTAAATAATTTTCCAAAGGAAAATAGTTAAGGAATACATAGACTAGAACTAAATTACTATTGAGGATTAATTTATGGGGTGAAGGTAGACAACTTCTGCCTCATGGAGGATACTGTATTCATCATTCTGTGAAAATATTGCGGGATATTGTAAGCTTGAGGAATGAGATATTTTTTTTCAGATGGAAGAAATAAAAGATCTCTCTGAATGCGTGCAGTGACCTAAAAAAATACCTAAGAAATACAGATAGCCAGATAAAGACCACTGAATTACCTCCATCACCCAGCACCTGTTTTGCTTTGGTTCAGCAGTTTTCATCTTTTAGCAGGCCTTTATGTGGCCTGTAATAGATAATTTTATCTCATTCTTAAATAATTAAAGCTATTGTTAGGTGATATTAAATGTATATCAGTGTGAATGAAGCTTTAAAATATTAAAAATGTAATTTATGCATTTTATGAATGTTGCTT
Organism: Crypturellus undulatus; assembly: GCA_013389825.1. Lineage (NCBI taxonomy): Eukaryota > Metazoa > Chordata > Aves > Tinamiformes > Tinamidae > Crypturellus > Crypturellus undulatus. The sequence continues at coordinate 103,314 of VWPW01013338.1, forward strand.
CCACATGTGTTATTTTTAATATGATATTGAACTTCTGCATATACACCATTTTTTTCTACTAGTTTTGAATAATACCTAATATGAGATATCTAAAACAGAATATCTAATAAATTAGTATGCCTTAGTGTTAGAAATATTAGCTGACTTCCAAAATCCAAAAAGGGATTTTGGATTTGTCTGTCTATATTTTTTTTTTCTCTTACCATTTTCCTGATTTTTTTCCTGATTGTCTAATCAGGCAGGAAGATCTGTCATGGAAGTTATGTTTGGACTGAGAAGATCTGAGGGCAGTTCTTAAAGAAATTACATTCAATATTTGCAGATAATCAGCTAAATTTGTGCCTTGGTTTCCTATTTGGAAAAGAAGCATCATATTTATTTTTCTGATTTGACTTAGAAACTTGTGAGCTGAAAATATCTTTGGGTGGTGAAAGGTTTAAGCTATTTCCCATATACTAAAATCTGAAAGACTACATCCTTATTTCTATTTACATGTGCTCTTTTTTAGACTCTGTTCCCTGATGTGACCCATTTACTGAATGCAATTTTCCTATCATTGATATTAGTTTGTGACCTCTAAGCAAGACTGTGGAAAGTCCAAATGATAGTAGATTTGGAGTGAGTCTACCATGCAGACTGAAGTGTCTAAAAGATGACCTGAGTAATTTGTAGACAGAAGAAAGAAGCCTTGCTATCAAACTTTATATTTTATTTTTGAACCTCAATGTTCATAAAGTATGAGTTATCTCATAAATGAATAACAGATATAATTTCTTCCGAGAGATAGAAGATGCTGTAAGAAATAAGAACTGTGCCAGAAGAGGGTCCGAGAGCATACAGGTATTGAAAGATGAGAAAATCTTTGTGGATGTCATATAAACTGCTAGCGTAAAAGGCATATAAGCTGCTGGTGTAACATACTTAAATTTGTAAGTAATCAGATAAATTGCTGAGGAACGAATGAAAGGTGGTTATTTATATGCACTAAATAGTTAACATGTTTCTACTGCAAACCCTTTCAAAAGCATGAATGAAAAGAAATCATATAATAAATTTTAGAAACGAGGAATGAGTTTTAGAGGAGAGTGTGCTTAAACAAAGATGTGAGTTAAGCATTTCAGATGTCTTTGAGAGTCCTTTAATTTTCTTTATTTTCTCTCAGCTAATAAAGAAATGACTCCTGAGAAGATGAAGTGTTTGCTTTTGCAGGTCTGCCAGATGGCCATGATCTAGTTGACATAGCCCTTGTGCATCATTCTGTAATATATATATATAATTATACATATATACACATATATATATAATCAATACTTACCATAATCTATAAACGCCCTCCTGAGACTGGGTGTAATATGCATACGTGCTTGCACACTGAGACCAGACACTTTGGGAGCTCCAGCTGCATTTTTTTTCTTTTTTGCGGAGCCCTTGTTTAATACTCCTTTCAGCAAGATAAGACATTGTTGACCAAAGACCTTACCCCATGCTGACATCTTAACTTCCTTGCAGCCACTAAACAAGCCGTACACAAAGCAACTAACTGCTTTTGTGTTCTTCAGAGACATTATATATTTATTGTATGAAGCACATATGATTAGGTTGTATAGGACTAGAAAATACTATATTTTACTTAGAATGCCTAAGAAGCTTTTGTCAGGAGAAAACATTTTTACCTGGTTCCAATTTCCGTAAAATTTCTTAATATGCCTTTTCTGATGAGTTAGCTGTAACCTTGGTTGTAACCTTGATATGTTTTCAGAGTGGTAATGGTGGCATGGTGGAGGTGCTCCCTTTGCATTGACAGACACATTATCCTTTCTTCTTCACAAATGAGACATGGTTTATAGAGCTCAGACATGGAATTAGGCTCTTAAAATACAAGAGATAAGTATACAAAATGGCAGTGTGCACATCTATAGTCTTTAATTAATACGTTAACTTGTGACATAAATATAAAAAGCAATAATGAAGGATGTTTAAACTAGTGCATTTTACCTTATGTTTGTTGAGATTTTAAGCACGCATCTTAAGAACAGTCACAACTCATCTAATGTACTGTAATGATAATGATTCACACCTTGAAAATTTGAACATATGTCAGCTCTGCTAATCAAGCTGATATATCTATATGTAATTGATAATTTTATCCTACTCACTATATCTGAAGGTAATGTGTACGTCAGCTGAAATAATAGAATAAAATTCCAAGTGCCACCAAACTTTTTATCTACCAGCATAAATAAAGCTGGACAGCCTGGGAGGATTGTAACTCCGATTTGTTATGGTTTTCTATTTTGTGTGTGTGTAATAATTTTGAGATATAGTATTTCTTAGCTTTCCTTAGTAACCAAAAGTGTGACACACTCCTGCAGAGTTGATACCACTCACATATAGTCTTAAGATTCCTGAAGTTTATGAAGAAATAGTTTTAAGAGTCTTCAAGAATTTTCCAGAAATATGATGGATTCCCTATAAAAAAAAAAGTTTATCCTTGTAATTTTTTGTCACAAACATCTAAAAAGCTCTAATAAATTTGATTTATAATTTCTTTGTTTGCCTTATAATTTTTGTACAACTACTTGATTTGATTTCCTGCCAAATTACTGCTCAAATATAGTTCACATATATTGAAGGATAAGTGGTTCAAAAACTTGTAATGGGATAGACTATTATCCTCTATTTCTATTCTATTCTATTCCATTCTATTCTATTCTATTCTATTCTATTCTATTCTATTCTATTCTATTCTATTCTATTCTATCCTATTTCTATTAGTATTTCTCTTTCCCACTATTTCTATATATTCTCTCCTATATTTTTGATAGCATAGCATCTTAAGTATTTTTGTCTATCTTCTGCTCTTTCTTCTTATAATGTATTTTTTCTAATAGGCATCTTTAAGGGCTTTAGTCCATGCTTGTTCTTCCAGACTTTTATAGACAGGTTCAATCGGTTGTATTTGCTAGTTCTATTTCCTTTTTCTTTGTGTGGGCTATAAACAGTCCTTTATGTAGACTGAAATGCATTCTTATTTTCTAAAAAGGTTCTAACCTACATTATGTTTATTTGGAGATTTCTTTTTAGGATTTCATCTTCACAGAATCTAGTTTTGAAGCCTTCCAAAGACCATAGGGAAAAAACAACACTTGTAGAGAATTTACGTCATACTTTTTAAAGGTTAAATATATAGCAGTAAGTGGAAATTAAATCCATAGGTGTTTTGTATTACCTTAAATGTGTTCATTTTAAGATGAAGCAAAATGTTAAAGAGCTCTTGCATAATAAAACTTAAATTTCTAATATATCCAAAGTATGTGTATATATATGGAGTTATTTATTACTTCAGTCCAAATTTCATTATATGTACTCCATTCTTTTCTAAGCTGCGTTCAAATGTTTTAGCTGAAGGTGACACCGGATCCCTTTTAAGGACTAATGAAAGACATCTATCATAGCAAAGACGAAACTTTCATTTGCATCATGAAATTTGAGTAGTTCAGGAAATCTCTTTCCATTTTAGTTTTGGAAATATTAATTTTGCAGTTATTAATGAACATGCGTTGTTCTCCTGTTCAACTGCAGTCTCAAACATTTTTCACATTTGCCTCTGTTTTCATTCTTGTTTTTCTTCAATTATACTAACCCATAAGGTACTCATGTTCTTCTCTTTTTCATTGATTTTATTACAATGCTTTTATAATATATCTATTCTTCCTTTTATATATATATATGTATATATATACTTATATTTTATTTTACTGCTTCTAACAATGCAGATGGATGTTCCTTTTAAAGAAATTGAATTATCCAGGCCTGTTTGTTATCTTCATCACTTATAATTTCCTACAAAGCCATTTCACATTCACTGGAGGTTTCTCTGTCAGTCTGTATACTTGCAATTTCACTGGACTTTAACAGTCCAGTGAAACTAAACTTATGTATAGACAATACTGACAACTCCTTAATTAACATTAATTAGATTAGTAACTCTTATTTATTTTATATCTTGTTTTAAGCACAGGCATATAAGTCAGCTAATCTGGAGAAAAAAAAAAAAAAGTGTGTTCTGCCGATACAGGTGTGTTCCCTGGAAGAAATTCCACTTTTGTTGATCATCTTGAGGTTGCTGACAGGCACCAGTGAATCTTTCATCTGACCCAGAACAGTCATCTCTTTTGCTGTACCCATTCTGTAGAAAAAATTAATATTTCTCATTTGAGAACTGTCATCATAGCCCATTCATTTACAATAAATAGATTTAAACCTTTTAAATTAGGAGGGTAACTGCTTCAAACCTTTCAAAGTGACATCCAAGTTGTGTAACAATTTAGATGCCTGTTAGAAAGGTTGTTGTGTGAATCAATTTATTCTATCATTTTTTTCATGAGCTATACAATTAGACATGTTTGAGTATAAATAACAATATCTCTTTTTACTCCTCCATAATTCCAGATAATGATCCTGAACAACCAGAGAGAATATAATGCTGTTTTTTTTTTTTTTTGACAAAATTTTGTCTAAACATAGCTTCAACATGAGCAGAGCAGAGCCCAATTAGGAAGTCCTTGTTTAAAGCATACATGTTAACAATAATTTAGTAGCCATGAAACATGTAGCATTAGTAACCATATGAAGCACCAGGTTAATGTTTCAATTTGATATACTTGAAAGTTGTTATTTTGATAATTGTTTCAGTGGGTATTTTTGGTTCCCATTTTTTAGGGCATTTAGATATAAGTCACATTTAAAAAATGATGGAGAATTGAGGAATGCAGAAGAGAGCTATTTAAGAGTCAAAGACAGTGCCTTGCAGCAAAAGATTTAAAGGTCTCAATCTGTTTAGCTTTTGAAAAAGAAGATTTCAAGGGACTTGATTGTAATGTTTAGGTAGCATCACAGAGAGAAAATAGCAAGTATTGAAAGACTTACAAGAATGATATGTTGTTACTTCTGCGTCCATTCAACTGAATTTTATTTTATTTTATTTTATTCAATTCTATTTTAATTTATCAGTAAGGGCTATGCAATCTTGGAACAAAACCGGAAGGAAAGTGCAAGTTTATTCTTCATATAAAGAATATATTCATCTAAGGCATGCACTAGAAAAATACAAGTTAGACTCATATGGTTTCATCTGATTAAAAAGTAAAAACAACTGTGGATGACAATTAGTATAATTCTTACTGTCTTCCAAGACTATAACCATATGAGTTACATATTTCCTAAGCTTGAAAAAACACATTTTCAGTATCTGTGTATTCCATGATTCAGAAAATCCTTGTTAGATGCTTTTCCACTCTGGCTAGACAGTCTATTCTTCCTGCCAGGGTGTTTTCAGTCAGACTAGGGGGGGCACATGCTTGGCTGCATGGATGGACTTCTGCACATTCAAAAGAGGTGTATAAATGAGCCCTCTCCTTGTAGGAATGACATGCTGTTGCTTCTGTGACCATTCATCTGGCAAATCTAGGCAATGTATTTCTTGTACTGAAAGGACAAAAGTGGAATACATGGGATTCATTGAGATTAATTATACCAGAAGAGAGGGAAAAGAGTGGAGGACAGAGTGCAGTTTTATTCTATGCCAAGACTCTATTGTTTCTAAAAGTATCACAAATAAATCCACACTCTAGTAAATCCTTTTTATGAAATCCAGATTTCATTGTGTTTATTCACTATTAGTACTTATACAGATTCCAGTGGTATTTTGTCAATGGTGTGGATTTACCTAAGCCACACACAGGAATCATTCCTCCGGTTCTTTAGCAGCTGAATTACAGTTGTCTAAAAATGAAGAAATATATTCTGATTTGTATTTTATTTCCAGCTTTGTCAACAAGGGTAAAAGTTGATTCGTTACAACACATGCATTTATAGCATGAAATATGTTGTGGGCTTTAGACTTATATGCAGTTTAAAAGCAAATATTCTCAGATTTTTAACACTTTTGCAGATATTTTTCAGGGAGGGATTCAGGAATGCAAAAAAGAAGTAGATTCCCTTTACATCACTGTGTGATGTTCAAGGCATTTGGACACAGTGTTGCCAGCACTCCACTCATCCCCTATGCTATGGGAAGATGAATCCACATGTTCCTTTCCAGAGAGTGGAAGGTGCTTCAAGCCCCATATAGGCAGTATCCGGTTGTTACTTTTGAGAGTGGATCTTCTTCCTCATTTTCATTTAGAGGGTATCGGATTATAGTACATTGGTTGATCCAGGGAGCACCATAGAAAAGGCTGTTAAGATGCTGTTGAAGAAAGGAGCCATCTAGTTTCTAATTCCTGCTTCAGGGACTACTTCACAATTATTCTTTCTGATTGTGGGAAAGAAAGAACTACTTCCACGAGAAACTTTGAAAGAAAAAGAGTCCAATACTTCAGTATAAAGCATATCAGTTACAAAAGCAGCTAAAATCATTTTTTTTCCTTTTAAACCTCCTTTGACACTGTCACTTTCTTCCTCAAGTCCTCTATTTTTTTTCTGACACTTATATTAAGATTGGTTCTTTTTCTTGACACCTTTGTTGAAGCTCGAGTAAAATTCACTGCACTCAGTTCTCTTTGGATTTCTTATTGAATCCTATTTCCCTTTCTTTCTACTGAAGACATGAGACTTTCTTTCTTCCTTGGCGATTTTCCATGCATAAGTTTTATGTTTTACCCCATTCTAGCAGAAATATTTAACATATTTTAACCATTGCATTGTGAGGATGGTGCTATGTCTTTGATATTAATAGCTATGTGGGTAACCAAAGACAATCTATGTGAGCAAAACTCTACCGCAGGTCGTAAGAAGAAAGTAAGCAGAAAAAAAAAAAAAAACACACACAAATGAGGTTTTTTATAATGTTAGTTAGAACCACCTTATTTATTTATTTATTTATTTATTATTTTGGTTCTTGGAATCAATGTATCTGAATTGGAAATCTTTACAGGTTAAATACATAAGGACAGAAAACTGTGTCTTCCCCCTGCCCACCTTCTCTCGTGTTTAACATTATGGGAACTCTTACAGTATTCATATAACAATATTCACTATTTCTTAATTGTAGCTCTTTTGCTGGATATAGGATTTGGCATTTTGTTGTAACCCAGGAGTATCTATGTAGTAGTGTTAATTATCCATAATATCATGGTTTCTATTATGAAAAGGAAACTTTAATCTGAGGAAACCTCAGACTTTGCAACATGTCAGGACCCCTCCTGACAGCACCACCACACTGAGTCCTATAACCATCATAATAGACTGTGGGTAACTCCACAACTGGACACGTAGTGGAAGTCTGGAGCCAGGGAACAAGTTTTCCCAGCATGAACTTTTCAGCATATAAGGCTTTACACATTCAATTCCTAAGTGAGGCTTGGTACTGTGATGCTAATGTGGACTTACAATTACAGCTGCAGACGGTAAGATCAGGATGATTGGCACTGACTGTCATCAGAGGGCATGGCATTAGGAAGTGATCTGAAATTGTATGAAAATAATACAGATAAATGAATGATATGATTTCTCTCAGGGTTAGAGAGATAAGACTGAGGTGAATTCATTATCTTTTGTTTTGGAGGTTCTTTGCTGTTACATGGAACTATTTTAGCTGAATTCATTCAACTAAAATATATATATGGTCTTTTTCTTTTCTGTTTTATACCAGGGAAATAGAGGAACTGATGTTTTTTGTTTTTAAATTGACATCTGACATGCAAAGTCATTTTTGTGACATATTATTACATTATATTGTAATTATAATACATCTAGAGTAACATATGCATTAGATTCTAACAATAGTTGAACAGTTGCAAAGATGCAACAAAACACAATTTTTTCTTATGAAGATAATTTTTCATTTGTTAACATTTCTATTTGATAGTACCAAATTCCTTTTAAGCAATCAAAATAGATACAGTCAAAAAAGAGAAGCATCCATTTGTGAAGCATCCATTTTATTAAAATATGCTATTTTAATAATTGCTTGAAATTACAGGGAAAAAAAGCCTTTAGAAATCCAGTGTTTCAGAGACTGAATATAATTCAGATAAGTTCCAGTTGCTAGAGGCAAAACCTTGAGAGGATATCTTCACTATAAAATACAGGACTGTTTTAAATATTCCTGAGTTAACCCCAAATGAACCCATGTATCTACATTACATGGTGCTGTATGGGGAGAAAAGAGGTCTTCCTGTACAACATAATGGATTGCTACACCCAAACTAAGTATTCTTGCCGCTCTGAGCTAATTAGCTTGAGTACCAGGAATGTTATATCGTTATTCTGCTTCTAGTCGCCAATGAGCCTGTTCAGTGCGAGTTAAGGATCTCTGTGCTCTGCTACTTCACACTTTGCAGACAATCTCTAAGGGACTCATTAAAGCTGGTTTATTTCTCCCTGTAATTGAAACTCTGATGTGTTGCCTGCATTATATATTTATTAATGTAAACTTCTTTGTTTTACAAGTGTATTACTCCTCTGAAAGCTAATTTGATTTAGTATTACATTTCAAAGTTCTTTCAGTTTTCTGTCTATTGAGTGTTTTACTGCTTTTTGATAAAGTATGTAGATTCCTGTTTAAATAGTAGACTGTCAGTCTGAACTTCTGACAGGATGGTAGAAACTGTTTTACAAGAGAATGCATATTTTATAATTAAAACACAGACTGATTGCTCGTAAATGCTGCCAGCACTTGAATTGCTTTTTGTGTGAGTATGAATTCCTTTTTGGACAGGCTTCCTCTGTCTACTCTCTACTGAATCTTATTTTTTTTCTTTCCTTAGGGGCCTAAGTTGCAAATTTTACACCCTCTACACATGCAGAGATAACTGGGCTCATTTCTGTGCTCTGCTCTTAATCTAATATAGTGCAAGCAGTATTTACTTTTGTGAGTAATTACATTGATTTCAAGATGTTCACAGTCAGTTTAGGTAGAGGTTGAAGCATTCCATCTTTATGAAGACTGAGTAATTTCTTCATTCCATTCATGAGATAAATATTTTACAGATGATTTCTGACTCTTTGTAATGCCTTTGAAGTTTGCTGGAATGGTTACCTATGTTGTCGATAGATTATTGGTTCTCTGTTCTAATGCAATCCCCCAAGCAATACAATTAATTTGTTTGAGATTATATGCAGCTACGTTTTTCTGCCATGTATACCATGAGTTTAATTAAGTTATCATGGATTTTCAAAAGTAAAATTGACAGCAGTTTTTGGACCATAGCCATCACACTGTTTCCAAAATGAATTCCCAAGGGAACAGGATTGACGCTACTGTCTTGTGGTGTTGACTGAGGTAACTAGTCAATAAAAGAAGGTAGTCCTGAAAAACAAGCACCTCTTAATTTGCATAACTCATCAAGGAATAATAAAACCCTCAGAGTTTTCAAATAAACACTTTTTTGTTGTTGTTGTTACTTTAATGCAGATCCTCTTGATAGGGTGTGCTGTCTGCTTTCTGCACATTCTCTTCCAGTTACTGACTACACACAGAAATCTTAGAAATGCTGAAACTGTTGATGCTAATCTGTCTGAATAATATGATGAAGGTGACATGCTTTTTTGGGGACAGGATCTGTTGTTAAAATAACTTCTCTATAATTCTGTCCCTGGAAAATACTTTCTAATTTTATTTATCCATAGATCTCTTGTTAGTTTAGATTGACTACCAGAAGTAATGTTAGCAGCACAAGCTGTATAGCTTCTTCCTGCAAACAGTTTATTTCTCTTTGAATTTGAGGTGGACTCGACATTATAGTTCTTTGTTAAATTCCTGTATATCATTTCCAGATCCATTAGCAGCATGTGAATAAGCACTGGAACAAGCATTATGTGAATAAATACTTATGGATTGCAATTCTCACAGGTTTTTAAAATTATATTCTACAACCACCATGAGAGGGCTTTCTCACAAAGCTCATGTTGTGCTCTGGTATGGTAAAGATAAAGCAAGAACCCAAAGGGCCCTTTGATTCTTTTTAAGATCTACAAGCACATACTCAAGTGCACGTACAGTAGAATGCATTTTGGAAAAGAGAATGCTAAACTGAATATGGGTTGAAGAGGGAATTTTTACTGTACTGACTTTGTCCTCTTCTGTTGCATTTTCCCTAAGCTCCTGAAGGCCTATTTGTTCCCCTAGTTTTTGCTTATTTATAGGAAATGAAAACCATAAAATAGTCTTCCTCTAATTCCAGCTAAAAAAAAAGTAATAATAATAAAAAATAGTATATAGATACATATTATGTGAGTGAATGTAATCTGTGGCTATTCTAAAACAAATACATGTTTCACCATTTTTTAGGAATTTCTACAAGTACAGTAGTCTTATGACCATGCTGTTTAGGATTTGGATTAAGGCATCTATATTTTAGCAATTAAAATACTGATGATATAAGGACTTAAGATAAATAATCTTAGATGTTCCATTCAGAGTACACAAGGTACAAAGCCTATAGCTACAGCATTTTGGAGAGACTAATTCATGTCATGTAGAAATTTCATAATAGGGTCAAAACTCCTTGAGACTGGAAGTTTTAAAAGCATGCTAAATTCCTCATGGTCTTGAAATACATAACTAGCTAAGAAAAGAACATTTTAAATTTCAAAAATCTTTGCCATTGTGGTAATTCAGATGCAGGAATTTTGCATTTGGTAAATTGGTTAATGTAATATCAACAAATATTCATGAAGTTGTGTACAAAAAAGAATATTCTCTTGTGCTCATACTTTATTTTCATAAGACAAGTTTTCACATTCTTCATCATAAAGTCTATTCTGCACATTAGTTATGTGTATCTAGACTTTATATCATATTCCTTTTCTTTTTTTAATTGTGAATATGAAATACAATGCCACAAACTTCATAAATGAAAACTAATGTTTGTTAATGGTTTCACCTGTGGATAACAAAACTGCTGAAGTTTTTATTCTGATAGACTGTACTTTTTCCTCATAAACAGAACTGTCATTAATATAACTAAGCTTGACATATCATGAATTTTTGCTGCTTAAGTGAAGAAAGGGCACAGTACTTTAAGATGGTCCAAAACTCTAGAAAAAAGCTGTCCTGCTAATTATGAGGAAATGTAGATGTTTTAGCATAAGCCTTAGTGCAAGAAGTTCAGCCATAAACCCAGATTTTTCCTCTAAAGGCTTTGCATAATCTAGAAAGGAAGGCTTTTCAGCTTACTTAACATTTAAGAGATTTTGACCTGATTCTGAGTTTAAAATTTTTGCTGTAAAAAAGATTCAGTCCTTGCAGGAATTGATATAAATAGTCATTTATGGCTTGATCATGCCTTGAGGCAAAGCCTTAAATGAAGCCTGATGCATAATTAGTACTGTCCCAGAAGGGGCCCTGGAAGACAAAGTGTCTTAGAGATGCCCTTCAAGCCCAATCCCCTTTTTGTTCCCTGTTTCCTCCAGTGGTTTAGTTATTTTAATACAGTGGAGGTAAAAATTGTTTGCTGTTCAAATGCAGCATCTAAAGAATGTTCTCCATTTAAGCCAACCCTTATTAATATGAAGTCATATTCTCTGTCAGTACCACTGCATATACGTTAGATTTTTTTTTTCTTTAGAACTGGTCATACATAAGATGTAACCCATGCATTTATTTTACTTTCTGCCTGACTTTCTGAATTGCTCTGATTTCATAGGGCCTTCATGCCTAATACAGACATAGACTTTTGCAGAAGTGCCAGAATCAAGTTCCCTTCCATTTGTCTGTCTTTCTATTTCAGTCACAAATAGTGACTCTGACTGTGTGATCTGGGTTCAGGCCTTTCTTTGGTATTTTTTCAGATACTGTGAAGAACAGGGATAGTGTATAGCATGTCCTAAGAAAAGGGGTACGGAACAAGTGGTGGGGGGGTGAGTGACACAATGCACTTCACTCGTGGGAAAGAAATAGGAATAGGTTTTATTGGTAATGACAATGGTTTCACAAGATTCTATGATGAAGTCACTTATTATTTACTGCATGGAGGTTCAATATACGCACAGAATTACCAAGGACACTCTCCCGTTGGGTCATGAGGTTCAGGTTCGACCCCCTTGCTTTCCAGACTCCTGAGAGGAGTCTGGGTGCAGCTGGATCGAGTCCTAGTCCCAGATTTGGTCAACGGTTTATGACTAAGGAGTTTGTGCACAGTTACAAGGTAAAGTTTACAAGTACAAAAAGAGAAAGGTGTGCTATAGTCACTTACCATGAATCCGTAGTGGGAAGGATCTCTTAACCCCAAGGAGTATCCTTGAGAGGTGTCCCTGCTCAAGGGGAGATCCTGGCGTGCAGCCTGCTGTGATGCAAGGAGAGCTCAATGGCTCTTGGGCTGTCCCCATATTTATGTCATAAGACTTATAATTATTCTTTCAATACAGAAATGACTGTTGGCTGGTGTACTCACAGTTAGCCTTATCTCCCCATCAGGATAGGGCCATTAGGGCTGTTATTGATGGTTAATGTCTGGGTGGGGGAAGAAATCAGGGAGGCAACTACCAGGATCAGATAATGTGGTAGTTAACACCTGAACAGGGCTATGTGTGAGAAGTCAAGTTGAGCTGGGGAAGGAGCACATCGGTCACAGGGTACTGTCCTAAGTATATGGATATTGACGTGTCCCTACAGAAGGAGGACAAGGGAGAATATGAACAGAAATAAGATGAAGTATTTTGCAAATCAGAAAAACTGATTTTTGAGGATCTCTATCAAGTTAACTGTCTTGATGATGCTTTTACTGTCATTTTCTGGCACCTAATTTTATAAATTATAGCTCCTGCTTCCTGATGACATAATACCACTTTATTTTTCAGCTCTGTTCTTAGAGATTGAATTAGTGTTCATCCTACTCCAGCATGTTCTTAATCCTTACTAATGACTTCTCACCTGCTTAAATATTTCAGGGAAGTAGATACATTCTTTTTGTACTGCAGCTGAGCCAGTTAAGAAAGTTATTGCTTGTCAGCTCCTAGATTCTAATTGCTGCCTCTGCTAGTGAAGCTACTCATATGATTGTCTCCTGATCCATTTCAATCAGAATACCTTGGCTTAATCAGTTTAACTACAGTCTTATCTAGAATCAAGCAAACCTAATCGATATCTCACCTTTATATCACCATTTCTTTTCTTTTTCTTACTCTAGTGCTGCTGCCAGACCCTAACGCTTGATCAGCATAGTCTCCATATAGTTGTGGGCAATCTTACCAGATGTCTTCTATTAGAAATGTGATAGATATTTGAATACACAGCAGTAGTTCTTTCTTGTCATAGACTACAGCTAGTTTATTATTCTACATTAGGCTAAGGGTTACTGTTGGCACAAAGTATTTGTCTCCAATCACATTTGTTGCTGCTACCCCATATTTCCATCTTTTTCATCCTTTCCAATCTCTTGGCAGCTGCAGTTTGGCTCTTAGGGATTCAGACAAGTTCAATGGAAGCACAGAGCATGGGGTTGTTCTGATGCCTTCAGCAGCCGGCCACTACCTGGGAATGATTCCTTCAGCCCCAGCCAGAGCTGGCTTTGATCATACAGGAGCATAACTGTTGTGACATACTGGAAAACTTTGCTGTAAAACCTTAGCCTAGAATTGTTTAGTGCAGTTCATAAAAAATGCAGCTGTGATCAATCAAAAATATGTATTTTATATCTAAAGAGGTAATGGAATATATATGTTGTTTATAACAAGAGTCAAGCATTTGAGATATTTTTTCTCTGTTTTATTTGCTCCTAAGTTTACTATATCCTGCATTTATGTGGTTGGATTTTCATTTTGTGGCCAGACCAAGCCTATATGCATACTATACACATATGTTATATATGTTTAGAACCTGTTTTAGTTCTATTGGCCTATCTACATTACTTAAAACAAGGAACTTCATGAATACGTCACGAATACTGTAAAACATGAATACAGAACACAGCCACAGACTCTTGGCCACAGTGATCCTGTGGACAAATTGAAAACATGCTATTTCTTTAAGTAACTGATTGAATGCGATGTGTGCATTGCATTGCGACGGGTTACATCACTGGTCATAACATGATGTAACCCAACGCAGCATGATGTAAGCGTCGTGATACATTGGAGATTTAAAGAAACAGCGGCATTTCTCTGTGTCCTGTTAACCTTTTCCTTGTATGGGCTGTCATTATCTTTCTTCTATTATTCCACTAAGAAACCAACACAGCTGACAATCGATGGGTTGTGTCTCATAGTGTCTCATTGTTATCATTTCTATTAATAAAATACTCTCCTATATATTTCTCATAAATGTAGCCTCAGTCTTTATATTCATGTATACTTATATACTATAATAATATTCTTATAATTATTTACTATTACTGAAGAATAATCTTATATATTTTTGTATATAGCATTATATTATATTATATTATATTATATTATATTATATTATATTATGTTATATTATGTTATATTATATTATATTATATTAGGCTATTGTATATGGAAAGGATTGCTGGAGAATCACAGCTTTTTTAATTTATGATTTCAACTTGATACATTTTCTTCTAAGGCCATTTCAATGCTTGATCAGGTGAGCATATCTCCCGGGCTGCTGTGTGGATGCCAAGGTGAAGCTTTGTGCTTCCTATCCTCATTGCTGCTTTCAGGGCAGCTCATTTATTTTTGTATCCACTCTGAACATATGCTCATTAGTAGGCACCTACTTACACTGCAAGTTTAAATGAGTTTTAGAAAATAGGTGATGCTTTTTTTGTGTGCTCTCTTGACTTTTATTTTTGAGGAAGTGTATTTTAAAACAACTGTGAAGCATTTTCTTAAAAATGAACAGAGATCCACATTTATCCCAAACAACATAATATTTCTTCTACAATACTAAGGTTGAAAGAGAATATCACATCCCGAATCATTTAATACACTCAGGTTTACAAGTGGAATAAATAATAATAAAAAAAAGATTTAACTTTGTCATTAAGATTAGAAATATACAGTACACAAGCTAAGCAAGTTTATGACAGATACCTTCAGAGATGTTTATGACAGACACAACAGAGATATTTTTTCATTATGACTTTATATTACTAAACACCTATAGACACATTCACAAAGGAAGAATGATTTCTTCCTGTAAGAGATTATGTTTCAAGACCTGAAATGAAGGATTTCCATCACACACTCAGTGGTTTCATTGTCTATCATATTCTCAGGGTGGAAGTGATACAGAAAAGCTGCATTTTTATTGCTATGATCTTAGGGAGACTGACTGAGGGCAGGAGGGATCATCCCACAATAAACAAGTGAAGCCGGCATCTTCACAACTCCTCCTTTCCATTTATTTCAATGAATCTCTTAGTTTGGTAAAGTAATTCCAGATGTAAAGTTTAATGCGGACAATAGCAGCTTCTACCTTCAGTCCTGATATTACTCTAGCATCTGCACACATCTGCTGTCATTGTTCCATTCTGAGTTTCACCTTGTGCATTGCAGTATCAGTGAATTTACTCTGGTGTCATGTAAAAACTAGTTGTGATGATTTTTAAAGATGAACAGTGATTTTTATCCTGTTCCTCTCTCTCAGGCTGGCAATGTTCTCATGCTTCAGCACAAGAATTCATAACTGTTAAAAAAAAAAAAAAAGACAATTTTGTCACATGTAAATTTCACTAAAACTTTCCTCCCAAATGGTTGCTGACTGATTTAAATAGTGAAGGATACAATTTTGAGCATAAAGCAGTCTTACTTATTTCAGTACAATAAATAGCAGTAACTATTTTATCTTTTATTGAGTTTTGGTGTCAAATATATTGTATAACATGTTTAAAAGTTACTACAAAATGTCAGTGAGTGTGTGGTATTTCTTTCTCTGAGCTATGAATGCAGTGCGTTTTTAAAATATCCATTTTTGTTCTTTCAAACTTCCTCTCTAAGTTTTGTTTGAAAAGAAAATTGGAAGGGAAATCAACATTCCTATTATAGACCTGCTCTAACTGGTTATTATACTTCAAAATACAAATTGCAGTATTTTTGAGAATTGTTTTGTGCTTTGACATTCTGAGCATTGTATTAGCCTTTTCCTTTGCAGGGAAAAAAGGGTAAGGTTCTTATTGATATAACTACAAGTGGTGGCCAAGCCTTTTTTCCATGGAATTTATGGATAATTTGGAATTAGAAATTGTGATCTATCTATCTCAAGTTTTTATTTCCACTGGGCACCACTATTCTTTTTTAAACATCCTACAGTTCAGATGTCTCCATCACTGTGCTAAACATTCCTAACCTCATATTTTATTCAGTAAATGGAAAAAATCACACCTCGGTTGCAATTCATGGGAACATGGGGGGAACATATCCTTTCTCTTCACTGCCTGCAGGGAGTGTCTAGGGTGAATTGGTCTTCATCCCCTTTTTCATCTCATTAGCAACATCAGCTTAATTTAGAGGATCATTTCACTACACCTCTAATCTTTTGCTACATTTAAAATTGACCTGTGGTTACAACTTAATGTGGTTACCACACTCTGTGTTTTGTTTTGTATCCATGACATTATTTTACCTCTTTTTCTGTGACTAATTATATTCTCAACATCTTCCTCCAAAAAAAAGGTTTATCAAAGACTTTTTGAAAACCCAAATATGTTTTAATAACAAGTTTATTTTATCAGGTATTCTATGGAGATGCTTACAGATTTCTAGCAGATCAGTGCAGCATGTTGTTTCTGTGGTTTATTTTCTGTCAGTGTATCTAAATGCTTTATGATGTTTTTAATTGCTATTTTCCTTAAGGCTATCATAACATTTTTTGGCAGAGGGAGGGTGTTAATGTGCACAGTATGTATTCCTACTAATCCTGTATAGTATTAGCTTATTTTGAGTAGACACTGAAGTATTTTGTCAGCAGATCAATAATTTTATCCTCAAGTCTCTTTTGGAATAAAATATGGGTCCATTCTTAATGTATCTAAGAATATAGGTGCTATTTTGTCCTCTTCTGATATCTCCTTTTATTAAGGTGTGTCTTATTGTAACAGTCTTTTGTGTTTTTAATGCCTCGGTGCTCTAACAAAAATAGTCATTATCCTGTTACTTCTTGCCGAACTATATACCTAGAGAAAAAGTAAAGAATAAATGAAGAGTAAATACCAAATATGAAATCAGAGAAATTGAAATTATGTTCAAGTATTCCTGGACTGATAATGGTGGTCAAAAACTAAAGAAATCATGGAATTAAATTGATTTTGATAGGGCGGGAGAGTTTGTATGAAAGAGGGTGGAGCATGAGATGAGGGTAAAATTACCTGGAAAAAAGAGATGGAATACCATGAAATGAAATAGGAGGGAAGTGAAGGATCAAAGACTCATTAGGCTGAAGTAAAAATAAATAAAATAAAAAAAAAATCTCAGAAAGCTGACTAGTGTGAAAAAAAGCATGGCAAGAGGGGTTGCTATGAGATGAAAAGGAATGAAGAAAGAGTTGGAAGAAAACAGCTTGTCAGATGATATCATTCTCATGACGAGGAAGTCTGTGAGCTACTGTGGAGAAAGAGAACATTAACAATTATTTTGATGGTCTGTTTTATACCATATGCCATAAATGGATTTGAAACCTCTTTTCAAAGGCAAGACCCTGAATCAGAAATTAAGGTTTGCTACAGAAATTGCTGCTTTATACAACAGAAATCCATTAAAAAAGAGGGAAGAGACAATCCATGAAGAGACATGGAAATTATGGGCTGAAATGAAGATTTACTGAAATCAATATGGGACAGAAAAATCTAGAGAACTTTGATCACTAGGAAAATTATATAATTATTTAATTTTTAATTTATATTATATAATTATATAATTTTCCTAGTTAAATCAAAGTTAAAATGTGTGTGACGGCAAAGGAAAGCCACAGTGGTTGTCAGTGATAGAACAAGGGGTAATGGCTGCAAACTGAAACACAGGAAGTTCCACCACCATATGAGGAAGAACTACTTTCCTGTGAGGGTGATAGAGCCCCAGAACAGGCTGCCCAGAGAGGTTGTGGAGTCTCCTTCTCTGGAGATCTTCAAAACTTGCTTGGATGCCACCCTGTGCCACGTGCTCTGGGTGTCCCTGCTGGAGCAGGGGTGTTGGACTGCATGATCTCTAGAGGTCTCTTCCAACCTCAACCATTCTGTGATTCTGTGAAAGGTTTATTTAAATTCCTATATCTAGAAAGACATCTGCATTGAACTCAAGATGCAAATTCTGCAGATCCTGCCATTATCCTTTTATTGAATGAATTATTAAATATTTGGCAAAATTAATGTGTCAGAAGTTTTAAAAAATACATGCCCAAGCAAAACACTTGTCAGAAATGCCATGACAAGTTCTTGGTAATTTAAGATCTAAGTATTGTTTTGATTAAAGGAGGGGACTGTTCCTGAATTTATGGTGAAATTGGTGCAAAAAATAGTACTCATACAAAATTTTGGACCCATGCAAACTTTCACAGCTTCCCGTTTTTCTTAGACAGTTCACTGACTTTTTTATTAATGAGCGGATTTTTGTTTTCACTTTCCCTTCCTCCACTAGCTGTGCACAATTTTGTCATGTTTTCTGGTAAGAAGTGTAAAAATACTCATTGTGGAATCTGAGACATAAACCAAAAAGCAGTAGATATTCTTAGTATTTTCCTACGTTGTTAAAAAGTCCAAGTATGACATTCAAAAAGTATTTAGAGAATATGGTAGTGTCATACAGATACACACAGAGGCAAACAAATACACAGCAAAGCTAATGAAATTTGCTTATTGGCAGTTTTTCAAAAGAGCAGCAAAAATAATCTTTCATCTGGAATATTTTTTGTGTCCAAATTTTGTCTCAGAAGAAAATCAGCTTGTAGATGCTGCTTATTTTATTCAGTAGTTTCTTTGTGCATAGGAGTGCAGGGGAGAACTCAAGGTTAAAGAGTAAGTTTATCTTGCTACATCATTTAGTCGTCAACACTGTGTTTTAAACTTGCAAACGTTATTTCATAGATGCCTGAAGAAAACTGAAAGTATGCCCTGAGAGACTTGACCACAGCACTTCTATATTTTAAAGTGTGATATCTTGTTGTTCTTGCTGCTGTCAGTGGAAGAGAAGAAGCCTGTGGTGCCAGGATTTCTGTTTTGATTCTGTAAGTGTACTGCAGTACTGGAATGAGTGACAGATTGCCGACAACACGCAGGCAGGTATAATTTGGACAGATGCTGTGCCAGTTCTACCCTCAGACACTCATGCTAATTTACTTTGTCAGTGACCTTCAACTCACTTAAGTTCTTTTTTTTTTTTTTTAATCCTGAACAAAACTGCCAATTATATTTAATTTCCTTAAATAGACGGTAGGTGTTTTAAATTGTAAATAGCTCTGATTGATTGATTGATTGAGACAAGAAATCTTTCAGATTTCTTTTATAGCTGAATACAAATGCAACAGCAACTTCTATTTCTTTCCTGTAGGAACTGTGGTGCACATGGCAGACAATAGATAACACAAATATATGTATAGCAATACTCCTTAAAGAAACCAAAGAAGGAAAACCATGACCTGTTCCTTCTCACAGGAGCCATTTATCTATATTTAGCCATAGAAGAAGTGGAATATAACTTCTTAGAACTAATTGCATATACTAACCTCATTATTGCACAAAGATTTCTACATGGTTTGTACAAGATCCTTTTTAAATATGAAATTCAACATGTCATTCTTCATTGAGATTCTGATCACCTATTCTCTCATAAGAGAATTAAAATTACATCATGAATATATGTATGAATAAAAAATCCTTGTTCAACTTTCACATTTTTAGATATACAAAATCTCAAAACAACTTCCTAAGATGCTCAGAACTTATGCTTTGTAACAGTCAGAATCAAAATATTGTAGAGTGTTTTCAAAATATGGACTGATGGATTCAAAATACAGACTGATGGATTTTTAAAGTTGTTTTTAATGCGGCTGGATGCATGAAAATTAAAATCCTGTAATAATTCAATGCATGTAATAAAGTTCAACAGCAGCTTAGCACTCTGTAATGTTTGAATGACAGTGCTGCTCACAAATTTTCCATGTCACAAGATCAGACCTCACAAACCATAACACGAACAAAAAGCAGCTCCCCTTCTGTTTCTAGATTTCTTTATTTAAATCTAGATCTTCTCCTTCTGCTTCCCAGGATCTTGACAAGACTCTTTGCAAAAAGTGGCCTGTTCATAAACTTATCTTCTTTAACCTATCTCCTTACATATGGATAGAGTTGCACATTTTTTATGTGGCCTGATCTTCATCTCTTTTGGTCTTTACTTAGCCTTCTGTGGCATAAATTAAACAGTAGAACGCAAGATATTCCCCTTTAAATGTATTGTTTTTGCGTAATATGTTTAGAAGCCTTGGCAGTGAATTATATTTTCTCAGAGCATAAGCTTTTTGGAAGGAAGATTTAGTATTTGTTTGGCAAGGTCATATATGCTTTCAGTATTGAGTAATGAATAAAATATTTCAATAAACCTTCCGTATGAACCTCCATCTTATTTCATAAACATACACTATCAAGCCTAGTGAAAATCTCTGCATGTCCACTATTTTTATTATCATTTTGATTGTTAGTATAATTGTTTCATTGTTGCAAATATATGAAGGTGTCATAGATATTTAGTGTAGGCAAAAAGAAAAACTTGGCATTGTGTACTGAAAAAAAAAGGAGTAAAACTTTGCATGCTACCACATGTATTTCCTTTGAATGTCTTCTATTTGTCAGAGATCTTCTATTTTTCTGTTTCCAGAACTCCTAAACAAAAAATGAGATGTCAGACATCAAGTAAATATCAAAATTACAAGTGAATATGATGCAAAAATATTCCATTATGAAGTACAATGGAATAAAATCCCATTCTCATACGATCCACTGAAACCACAAACACTATTAGTTCCTCAGCTCTCTAAAGATAGCTGCCTATTGAGCCTGTGCTCAAAAAGAAGAATTAAAATAGCAGCACCAAATGACTAGAGGAATTCTTAAGAGTTGATTATTCAGCTCACAGCTTGGTATCTCCAAATACTCAACAGGAAAGTTTGCAGAAACAACTTTATCACCAGTTGTTCTAAATGCAAAATGTGTTCCTGGATTATTCAGTTATGTGCAGACAGGGTATAACAGTTACTGCCAGTTACTAAGACTGGATGTTAATTCAGATTCTTTTACTCAGGCATTCTTGTTCACTTTAAAAGGCTCACAGATACTTATCTCCTCAAAACTTATTTGAATTTTCTCAGTCTTTTTAGCTAATGCTATATCAATGATTAAATTCTTTCTGCAAAGTCTGGTTACGTATAGACTTGGGAAGCTTGATTAATAATAAATTTGACTTGTGCTTTCAAATTTAGAAGTCCTATATCTCTGCAGTTAATTTTACTCTTCCCATATCTTAGCCCTCCTCACATGCCAATACTATTATAAGTGTGTCTAGACAAAATTTGCAGTGGGATTTATATAGTACACTTCTTTGGATTATTTTTATATTAAGTGGGACAAGTATCTAGGTAATCCTGGTCAGGTGTGCAGTGTCTATTTCTGTTCTATATCAAAAGCAATCTTTGATAGAATGACAAGGTTCATAGTAGACAAAAACCCATGATGGCTGAATCCTACAGGGACTCTCATGTTCTTGGAGCTTTAGCTTCTGTCTGTCTTCAGACAGGACTGAAGCCAGGTTGATCACTGCTGAAGTTTGTGCTTATCAGTATTGAAATCAACAGGACTGCTCATATGCTTAAAACTATGCATGTTCCTAACAGCTACCGTATGTTACCTAAAGATTTTGGGAACAAGTAGGTCAAGAAAGAAGTATCCAGTCATCTTTTACAAATTTCAAAATATTTTCATTGTTGAGGGAGGTGGGACTAGTACAAGCAAAGCTCTGCTTTTACTTAGCAGCATTGTGCACACAGACATTTTAGCATTTTTACATTAATACCTCATCAAGAGCACCAATTCAGCACAGAAGGGTAAGCTGTTGGAGATCAGTGCCACTTTTGCATTCAGGCAGTACTTTTTCTGACGCTATGAATTAATTTATATAAATATATAGTAGATTTATGCTTTTTAAGGAATGTTTCATTATTCAGTCAGTAAGAACTGCAGGCTCAGTCCAATTCTAAATCAAACAGAGCAGATTCAGTTACCCTGGAAGTGCGAGAAACACTCCCCTTATCTCTTGAAGGTCACTGAAAGGATAGGCAGCACAAGGGCTCCTTTCTTTGCTGCCGTTATAGGCTGTTATATCAAAGCAATGTACTGCATTTAGAAGACTTTAAGTTATAGATCTTCTCATGCAGTGTAATTGTGTAAAAAAAAATCCTTATAAAAATATTGCTGAATATCTACAGCAACCTCCTTTCTATGTTAATAGCAACTATTAATTTTCCAAATAAACAATAATAAATAAAAGTAGCAATTATTAAAAACTTCATTAAAAATTGTTTTTGATAATCTTTATCCAAAGATATTATTTTTTGACAAAAATTATTGTACATTAGAAAAAATCAGGAATTTTTGTTTTGATTTTTTAAAGTATTTGTTATGTACAATGATTCATAAAAATAATGCAAGAGAACTAAGTAGTGAAATGAATTAATATAGAATGAAAGATGAAATAATTTTTATCATCTTCTCAAGGACGAATAAATACAAATAACTTCAGGACAGGGGAAAGCTTCCAGGTGTGACCATTTTAGCAATTATAATAAGTATTCTGTCCAAATGCCTAACTATTACCTACACTGCACGTGTATATTTAACATTCATCCTAAGTTAATGACTCGTTTTTCTCCAAGGAAATATGTAGGCAGTGCTGAAAACTTTGGCAGAAGTAAAGGAAATCTGATTTGTCTAAACACATCAAACCACAGTTTTATCTTTTGAATCTTACTTGGAATAAGAGTCAGTAGCAACCTGCTACTGTTGTGAATTCAGAATAGGATAATCACAGTGTGAAAGTAACAAAACTTCCTATAGCATCATAGTTCCTAACTGATAACTGTAAGGTGTGGATATTTTTTGTTTGTTTGTTTTTGTTTGGTTCGTTTTTTTTGTAAGCTTTTTGTGGCTCTAATAATGATCAGGATCACATTTCCTTATTTCATTAGAACAAATTATGTGAAGAAATTTCCCTACTTGACTTTCCCTTGAATTTGCATAAATCTAATATCTGGTTGGTGGCATATAGGCTATGTATATGACACTGTATTATATATATCTGATACATTTTATGTTCAAAGTACATATGTTATCTATATCTCAGTAAGCATATATTATATATATATATTAATAAGCATATATTATTTTCCTTTGAAACTTTTAAACAAACCTCCTTTGAGTTATACACTTGTTCTTGTCCATGGAAAATGCTTATGAGAAAAAAAATGGGGCATGGAAGAGGAGTCATTATTTTTGTGTTTATATGGAGAGAACATAAAAATAGAGTGTACTGACATTTGTAAAATATTGTGAATTTCTTCCCATTTTCATTTGAACAATTAATGCACTAATAGATGCAAACAATCTTTCTGAAAAAAAAAATCAAGTAACTGAAGACTATGTAATCAGAATTTCATATTTTTGCATATTTTTCTTCCTTGTCTATAAAATTTTCTATGAAGATTTTTTATTGATTCTCTAAGGTTGTATTTGAAAGAAGCCTATGAAATAGCATTTTCTTTCTGTTTTTAATTCTCACTAATGCCCGGAACATAGAACACTAGGGATTTTACAGCATTTTCCTGCAGTCCATCCAATTCTGAATATGACGCAAAATGTCCTTTAATGTCCTTTAATTTCCTTTAATTTTAAATCACTGAAAGCAGCTCTTTTTGTTTAGGAGTTATGCATACTATACCCAGGATTACAACTCAGGGAGAAAGTTTGAACAAATACTTCAGCATTTTCTCAGAACTTCAAAATACAAAAAATATGTGATAATAATACGTCACTTTACTGATGCAAATTCTTCTCATAGAATGTAATCTTAAAAAAAAAAGCTTTCTATTGTGATAGTCAAAATAAATTTTTGATAATATATATGAGTTTGTAAAATAAAACTTGAATTGGCAACTTTCCCTGGCCAATGGGAAAAGGGAAAACGGGAAAAACTTGCTTCCCAGTCTTGACCTCAGAACATACCTGGAAAGATCCTGTGATCTTTGAAATTTTACCCCATTGTAGCAAAACAGTGTTACAAATCCATGATTTTTTATCTCTTGACAAGTAATTCTTGCAGGGAAATTAGAATCTATACTGTCAGATTAATAAACTGACAAACTATAAATTGGATAAAATTTGCCATGGAAAGAGTGGAGAATTTAATAAATATCCTCAATCCTACATTTGTACAATCTCATACCAAACATGAACAAATTTACTAAATAAATATACTTTCTTTCTGAAGATAGAAGTAAACTGCATTTAGCAAACTGATTCATACATTTACATAAACTAAAGCACAAGTTCTATTTTAAATATATACTGTATTTTGAAATGAGAGAATAATAACATGTAAAGATGATTGTCCTGCATTGCTTCCTCGATGCTTACTGCCATGTAAATTAAGAAAAGAAACTGACTGACACTGAACTGTAAATCCCTATGTTTTATTACTCAGTTTACTTTTGTTACCAAATTATAAATTCATGGGTATATAAAATAATTACACTCCTATTATTATTTAGTTGACCAAATAAATTTTCTAAGGAAAAAGTTATCCAGAATAATTATGAGAAATCATTGCTAAATTAATTTATTTCGTTATTAAAGAAAATGAGAGTTCTAGAATATTTATGCCTTCCTTTATCTTCTGACCTCAGAACTCAGAACCTCAGAAAATGCCTGGTTTCTGTATATGCCTTGGGTCTAGGCATGTAATGTAGGAAGACTGCATTTTGATTTTAACACCATTAAGGGAAGGAAGAGGCAAAGAATAAACCCTCTGTTCTTTCATAAAGGCTATTAATTATGTAGTGTTTTCATGATTCTGTATTTATGTACATACACTCCCCCAAATTCATACCCATATTACCAGTATTCAGTAAATAATTGAGAATTAATGGATGTTTAAATCTAGAGAGCATGCATATATGTCTCCTTCCTGATTAACATCAACACGTTTTAAAACTGCAGGTGTCAAAAGAGATGTCTTACACTTCTGTGCACTCTCTCCTGGTGTAAGTGATCCTTAGCCAGATTCTAAGATACTTTGACAAGCTGCAATTCCCAATAATCTTTTTCTTACCCTGTTATCTGAAATGCCTACATGCCTTTCTCGATCTTTCCCCATCTGTCAGAGGAAAATGTCTTGGTAGAGCTATAAAGCCAGCTTAAGAGCCTTAGCCGTAGTCTTGAAGCCAGGGACGGTGTAATGATTGCCAAACTCACCAGCTGACAAACTCTTCTTTTGGAAAGTGAAATATTTAAATCTTGCGCTATGTAAGAATCAAGGTAAAGCTAACAGAAGTCTCAGGAGACAAGGAGAAAGGAAAGTAAATTTCTGCTTCTCTAGTGCTATTCCCTTGAGATGGTAATGAACTATTGACTTCATCTGATTGTAAAATTATAATAGTCCCCATGGGATGGGAAACCAAGAGCATTAGAGACCTATTGGAATAGCTGTATAAATAAGATCAAGCACTGAGACAATTACTATTAAATCCTTTATTAATCTGATATGAGCTGGAAGGTTCCAGAAGATTGAACATGCTCTGTGTAAAGCTGGGAGGTCACACAACTAATAATGATGTGCTGTGTAATTTCTGAAAACTGAGTGCTCTGCCAGACTTGCATGGTTTCAAACTGTGCAGTATGACAGATAGAGCAATAGCATATAAAATGTGAAGAAATGGAATCAGTTTAAACAATAGTTGCAAATGATCTGTTTCCATTGAAGGATGCAGAATGGTTTCCTAAAAGGCAAACTGGTAAACTGAATGCACAGGACCTACCTGTATTGCATACATATGATATATTTGATCAGATGAGACAAAGATTTAGTACAAATTATGAATATTCTGCAATATGACCTGGAGCCACAGAAAATGTGTTTCTGAATGAGATTTTTTTTTTTTCATAATCAAAGGAAGATTGCAAGAGAGTAGATGCAGTAAACTAACTGACAATGGGGTGACTTCATTTGTGATGGGTTTCTATGTGGAATCCACACAGAATGAATGTGGGAGTACAAGATGAACTTGCAGCCAGAACTAAGTGAAATTAAGTGATTTTTTTTTAAGTGAATTAGCACATAGATTAGCATTTTTTAAGTGAGAATCTTTCTAAAGAGAGATGCTTACTTAATTAAACCTTAAAACTACATGGCACATAGAGCTTCTTAGAAAGAAAATAATAGCCCAAATTAAGTTTTGCTGTTATGGTAGACTGGCTGGCACTAGTTTAGGAATGACTCACATGATATGTTCTTACATGTTTCTGTACCTGTAATACAGAAGTACATTCTTTTGCAATATAGAAGCACATTCTGAAAAATAGCAAATATTTTCTGACAAGCAAAATTCCTTTACAAAATAGGTTTGACAGTTCAGTGAGTAATTATGCTATGCCTTTTAGCATCATTCAGTGATGAATGAAATTGTAGGACAAATGTCAGGAGGTCACCCAGTACATGGTGACATCATATATGGAATCTGAAGTCACAGCTTTTGCTAGTCATCATTAACATTATAGACTCTTAGAACTTCCCAAAACATGAACTTCTCTAGAAATGCAATCCTCAATAGATCTACAATATATACAGCATATTTAATATATATGATGAAATAGTTCCTGGATCTTGATCAAACTGAAAAATATTTTTCCATCCTGTTAACATTTTGAAATATTTTTCTTTGGTAGTTTTCATCCGCATCAACTTGCAGCATAATTCTTTCAAACTGAAAACTCCAATATCCAGTCAAACCCTAGATTGTTTGATAGGAGATATTTCTGGAAGTGAGTTAGTCTTCTCTGTTCTCCACTCTACCACCAGTGCCAGGATGGCTGTTAGAATGACTCTCTATTTGATGCTGGATGAATCGTTAAACACTTGTTAGTTTATAGAAGGGTTGATCCTGTAACACAGTGATAATGTTCACTTGGCATGTAGGAATCTAAGGCTAAAGTTATTGTTTCTGTTACTTTTATTTATATGGAAAAGAAAAATGTCTCAATCCCCAGGCCCTCCCAAAGAAACCCTAAAGAAGAGGAAAGCATTGGTCTGTGGAATAAGCTGTCTGTATAGGTAGAGAGCTCCCCTGAGCTGTGAGAGACTCTGGTTCGAGTTCCCATTCTGTCTCCTTAGATTAAGGATTTGAAGTGTGACCTTAGGCTATTTTTAGATGGATAGTGTGCCGACTAAGTCGATAATTTTTACTTTTTTCCTCCTCCTCTCTTCTCTTCTCTTCTCTTCTCTTCTCTTCTCTTCTCTTCTCTTCTCTTCTCTTCTCTTCTCTTCTCTTCTTTTCTCTTTTTTTCTTTTTTTTTTTCTTTTTTTTTCTT
>VWPW01013338.1:130948-171411 GCA_013389825.1 Crypturellus undulatus
TTTTCTTTTTCTTTTTCTTTTTCTTTTTCTTTTTCTTTTTCTTTTTCTTTTTCTTTTTCTTTTTCTTTTTCTTTTTCTTTTTCTTTTTCTTTTTCTTTTTCTTTTTTCCTTTTCCTTTTTCTTTAACAAATATTTAGTACTTTAACAACAATTAAACACGTTCTGTTTTATTTTTAGTTGCATTTTTTGGACGTTTAATTTTGAGGGAATAGTGACATTTTAAACAGAATAATAAAAGAAAAACATAAAATAAATCTTTAACTAAATGCGGTTATAAGACTTTTCATTCTTCCCAAAATAAGAAGATTAAACTTATTGTAAGACCACAGGAGACTAAATTTACTGGTCAACTGTGTTGACAAATGAACTTAAAATAAAATGAATACTCTCTATATTAAGAAAATCTAAGTTTTTGAAGACTTGAAAATATTAAGGGTAAACTAGTGTCTTCTGTAAACATGCAAAAGGTCTGAGTTCAATCAAACCAGAAAGATTTCCCCTTCGTCTTTCACAGGAAAGGGGGATGTCAAATGACCAACCTTTAGATTAACAAAGCCATAATTTAGAGATTTTTAATACCAGGTTGTGGTATCGATTTCTTCTGTGACACATTCATCCTTCATATACAAACACAAAGTTTGTAGTTAATAAAGTATGCATTTCTTTTTTTTTTTCAATCTGGATGGAAAATGCTTTAGACCATGTTATTTGTTTAGCAGACAAGTTTCAGCTCTAAATTTACTTAGATAGGATTTTCTATTCCATATTTCATTCTTTAATATATACATATATATTCTTTTACATTGTAGAGGACAACTTGCCACAAGAGTAAGCACAATAAAATGTAACATCTGATGTGATAGCTAGCTAGCTAGTTCAGTGGCATTTTTTTTTAGTCAAAAGACAGATTTATTACTAAAGAGAAGTCTTTTATGGTTTCTTTTGCTTCTGTAAGGACAGGGTATGGTATGTGTGTGCGTGTATGTGTATGTATGCACATGTATGAGTGTGTATACATAAAAAGTATTTTGAGAAATACATTGAATATAAATTAGTATTCTTTATTAAATATGAAAAATACAATAAGTGCATATTCATTATCTTGGTAAGTAAGTTTCCAATTTCTAGATTTTTTTTTAAGAGCATGAAATGTGATATAATATGAACCAGAACTACTTTTTGGACCAATTTCATATTTGGGACTGACTCAACTCTATTTTCTCTTTTATTTTCAATTTGATGTTTTAAATGTCTTTTGCTTATACAGGAAACAAGGTTAAACAGGAAAAAGGAGTGCTACCTGGGTTTTCTTGATCCTTTTAAGTTGTATAAGACTCAATGATAATTTTATTTGCACTGGTTCCATTTTGAAATTCAGTTTGTGGCTAATAGTTAATATATCCTAACTGGGATGAATAAAATGTGAAATCGTTGATAATATTGACTAAAGGCATTATTTCTTTAAAGTTACAGAATGGAAATACAGAATGGAATAAATCAATTGCATTGCTTATGCAATAATTTATTCAACAAAATTTTAGTGGATTTTTAAATATACTTTTTTGGTTTATATTATTCTTTTTCAATAGCACATTAATTTTGTTTTTTCAGTAATCACTTTCAACTGAAATAACTGCATTGTCACAGAATATGATACATTTTTTCAAGTATTTTCAATTTGTTCTTGACATTTTATGTTTATGGGCAGTTTGCATCTTTTTTTTCAATTTCAAATGTAACAGATTTTGACATTTTTGTTACATTTTTCTTTTTTTTTGCTAGTTTTTTATTATTATTATTATTATTTTTGAGAATCTGCTGTTTTTGAATTCTCTTTTTCCCTTTATTCTCCTCCTTACTCTGACCTCAGGAGCCAACACAAAGAAAAGCGCAGATGATATAACCAGTAATGATCGTGGTGAAGATGAAGGTATTTTTTGTTTTTTCAAAGCTCAACCCTGATGCATGAACATAAACTTTTTTATTATTATTATTACCATTGTTATTGCTGTTATTTCAACATGATTTTTAGTCCCTTATTTGCAAAGGCGCACTTGAGCGCTTCTTTATTTTCTTCTTGTCTAGAAACTACTTTGATTGTTTTTCTTTTTTAAATCCAAATTAACATATAGATGACTACAATTTCTCTGTGACATAAGTGTAAAAGTTATCCCTAAATATGTGTGAAGTGAGCAGTAAAAATATTATTTACAACCACATGCTTTTTCACCCTTATTCTTGCTTAGGATGAGAAAAGGAGTTTGAAACATGCATGTGCTCTTTTCCCTCTTATACATTTTGTAAATTCACCTGTTTGAAATTCATGAAATTGCTCACGCATATTCTTCCTTTCACTTTCACTCTTTTCCCTGTGCACATAATCTATGTTGGATGCAATTGCATTGTGCTTTGTTTGTGGTATTTTTATATATATAGATATGTATTTATCACAGGACGTGGTTTATTTCAAGGACACAAAAGTAAAGAAACCTGTTGATGTTGCGTTATTGATTTTTCCTATAATCAGCTATCCTCTAATACACATTCATTTTGGCTTTGACCAGAGTCTCACTGAAATCAATGACAATCATCTTTTTCATTGACTTACTTCGGAGCTGGGTTGGATTCCCTGAAAGGAAATTACAAAGTTCAGAGTGAAGTAGCCAGAAAAAGTTTAACAAGGATATAATTCTTTTCTTGCCTTTTCACAGCAAGCTATTTAGAGTGCACTGAAATTGAAAGAAGTTATGAAATCTTCCTCTCATTTCACCCTTCCATTGCATTAAAGTTGCATTAACAGTTCATTTTATATTATTGTCAAATTCAGAAAAATATTTTCAAATTAATTGAGTAGCTAACAATTTGGGCCCATTTATTGTTCCATTTATGGGGTTATGTATCCCTTATTCCTCACATGCTTGACCAATCCCAAGTGTTATTCCATGCATTTGTTCTGTTTTCTTTTATCTGACATCAGTTCCAATAATAACTTGGAAACATTTGTCCTCTCTATTCCCCTTAGAATCATGTATACGGTAGTGGAGTCATCTTTTAATCTCTTTTCTTGAGAGTTCAGCTCTACTGGAGCTGCTCTATCTCTATAAAATGCAGTAATAAAATCCCTAGTCTTTTATTCACACTGGTTGCCCTCTACTATATCACCTTCATTGTTGAAGTACACTATTTCTTATTTTTCTTATAACATAGGAATCACTGTGAATAGTACTCTAAAGTGACCCTGCTATTACCTGAATATCACTTTTTTTTTTCTTTTTCTGTGAAATACTTTTTTTTTTTTTTTTTTTTCAAATTTTGGTATCAACATTTGCTATATCAACTCCTGTCATTAACTGTTAAGGAAAAGATAAGTAAACAGCAAAACCAAAATTTCTTAAAAAAACTAGTGTAGATACAATATTATGAATACATCATTATTTACTTTTTCCAAAATTATAACATGTTAGAATTTGATGATTAGCAAGGGCATCCATTTGACATCTAATCACATAAATAATAGAGCTCTTTTCTGTTATTGCAGCTAATCATGTTCTTGTTGAATGAAAAACGAAACACCCTGTAGACTTCAGCACTGAAAGACTGAGCCCTGAAATAGAATTGTGTAATAAGGAAAGATTAAATACAACAGATCATGCCATAAGGCTTTTGAAGGAAAAGATCATTCTATATCACTTGTAATTGTAGCCTACATTTTTGAGGTCTTCACTGAGCTGTTGCACAAAGCAGCAAACACTTTTTTTTTCATGTAGTTTGTTTAAAATACAGAGTATGTAACAATATGTCCAGCATAATGTATACATATGCTGCACAAGTAAAATATATGTATTTTTATGAAAAAAAAGAATATTTCTATAAGAAACCTCAGATTTTTGAAAAATAGACAGATGTAGATTTAGAGCTTCATCATATTTTCCTTGCATCCTATTGGGTATAATGAGTAAGGTACAAGGGGGCCATGCAATATGGTCACGCATAATTTACTTTTAAATAATCTTTAAGTAGTTCCCTGTGTGAAATATTTTGTTTTTTAGAAATAAATATATGAGATTTTGTCTCATTGCTGGTCAGGCTTTTGGTAGTTAGAGACCCAAGTCTCCTAGTCATATAGTGCAACCTTTTCTTCCTCCACCTTTTTTCGCCTGTTCAGAAGAGAATTAGGTTTTCTTCTGATAATTGGGAAAAAAGATATATTAACACAGTACTAAATGCACCTCTATAGCCCAAATTACTATTTTTTTGCATCTTTATGCATTCTGAAGTATGAAAACATACCATCAAATTCATTTATTTTTCTTTTGTAAATTAACACCCAGCTATTTATGTGTTTGAAAGCAGTAAAGAGCTCTTCTGTATGTATATAAGACCAACCATGCAATTTAGGGTCTTAGATTCAGGGCTACTTCTCTAACACCCAACTACTTAGACAAGAAAAAAATACACCACCAAAGAAAAGACATTACATGATTTAAATATGTCTGGACCATAAATTCAGTTAAATTCTCTGTGTTAACTCCTAGGCTACTTTAAAAGAGGGATGATATTCTATGTTTATTTTTTGAAAAAAAAAAATTAGTTTTGTGATATTATCTGTTACTGCATATAGGAAACACAATTTCAACAGATATATCATCTCATTTATTGAGGGATAGGAATGTACAGATTATTATTGTAAGTTTATTGTTAAATGTACCAATATTTCTAAATTGGTATGTACGTATATATAAATAGGAATATTATAAAAATGATTGTTCCATGATCTAATTTTACTCTTGAGACCTTGTGTATACTTTCAAATTAAAATCCTTGTAATATTGAAGGCATTTGTATTTTTCTGAGAATATTTTGAGTGAAATAACAGGCAGAAATATTCAACCAATGAACCTGTTAAGCTTGTGGATGATTCTGACTGTACAGGCTAGCTGATAAAAGTACTGGTGGAGAAATGGATAACATGGAAAATAATTAAGAATGTATGTAACTAATACCATTTTTCATTATTTTTTATTACTTTATTATGTTTTCCTTACTTCAATTTTTTCAGACATTCATGATCAGAACAGCAAGAAACCAGTTATGGTCTATATCCATGGTGGATCTTACATGGAGGGTACTGGCAACATGATTGATGGGAGTATTCTCGCAAGTTATGGAAATGTCATTGTTGTCACCCTCAATTACAGGCTGGGGGTTTTAGGTAAGTGGCTTTTTTTTCCTCATAAAATGAATATTGCAATATCTAGATGGCATTTCCACTAAACGACTACTTGGAAAGAAATATTTGATTGCTTAATATATCCACTGATTGATCACAGATCCTTTTAAAGAAGTGTAGACCAGTTTTGTTTTAAAAACAGAACATTCTTTCTAGTGGCTAGCTTGATTCTACTACAGTATTGATTCTGAATTCTGTTCAATATTTCATGGAAACTAAGCTAGACTACATCTCCCCTTCCTTTTGTGAAGTGCCTTCACCTTAAACAAAAATGACTGTGCTTTTATAACTCCACTTGTTTATGCTAAATTTATCATGATAACATTGTTGTTCCTGGCTCAGTGATTTAACCAGCGTTGAGTACTAATACCTTTTACATTAAAATCTCCTCCATTTCATGAAAATAAAGAAGAAAAAGTAAATAAGAAAGAGTATTTAGCAGTTTCAAAATCATTCCTAATTGTAGGAAAGCAGAAATGCCTTTTCTTTGTATTATTTGTATTATTTTGAATGTTTTTTGTATTATTTTGATTTTTTTTTTAGGGTAGAAAAAATATCAATAGAACAGGCAAAACAGACTATATAAACTAATAGAAATTTATGTTATGGATGAAATAGAATAAAGGGATTTCAAGGAGTGACATATATTTTCTTTTTAAATATCAGGAACGTTATGAACATGAACTATAATACTGAGTGATACTATTATCCAACTGAGCAGCATCTCTTGACATTACAAATAATCCCGTCAACATCAGATTAAATAATAAAATACTAGACTAGAATGCATTTTGCTTGAATGTTCATATTTGCAGCATTTTAGATATACAAAGTAAGATTTAGTAATTTCTCAGTGTCTTTGATATAGGATGGCTTTTACAAAGATTTTAAAACTTGTTCTGTTGATAGAACTGTCTGTATTATTGGTATGCATTATTTTGGAACACATGAAGCATATTTTGCTGGGTATATTTATTAGTGTGGTTAAAGTGTTTAAGCAATTTTCAATTTCATCAAATACTGCCTTTTTTTTTCCTTTTCTTGATTTTGAATGTGAAAGAGTATTTTATCTAAGAGGTAAATTTAAATTTAAAGCTAAAAATAGAAAAAAGAGATCCTTAAGTATATTTGTACTTGGAGTTTTGATAGAGAGATACACAAGGAAGAAAGAAAATAAAGATATATATATGAAGACTTCAGGATACTTGTTATTGGCACATATATAATCTTTCACAAAATAACTTGATTCTATGTTGAATAAACTGTAGCGGTGATAGTTACATATCTGTTAAAAAGGTTATTGAAAGGATTTCTTTAAAAGTTTGTGTTAGGTCTATAATACCACCAAAGCATACAGAAGATTTTAAATAGTTTAAGATGTTTCCTTGTTTAGCTGGTATATATCAATCTAAAGGGGAAAAATGCAATATTTGAATTTATGAACTCCTGTTTTATGTACTTATATTGAAAAAAAAAAAGGGAGAAAAGAGACAATGCTTTTCTATATTACGTTGTTTAGGAAAGAAAGAAATGATGCAGAGTCATTCCTGTGAGAAACTGCAAAGTAGTGGCCGTTAAGATTTCGATCAATTAGGAGAAATAGAATGATTTATTTTGCATTAAATAACTATGCTTCTCAGCAGTGGCAATTATAAAATTTAAGACACTTCAGAATTTATTCTTTGCTGCAGAAGATCTACGTATGAATTAAAAGTCAAAGGATACTCAGAATATCAATATACTGTTCACTTAAATGAATCAAAGTAATTGTGAATCTGTTTTTCTGTTTGTTTTTTCTTTTCCTTGTGAAATATGAATATGCTATTTGAGAATGAATTACATTTCACACTTTGGAAAATGTTAGAGGAATTCCAAATATTTTTTTTTTACTTAATATGTATGTAAAATAATGAAAGGGAATATTTTTTAGGTAAATAAGCAGACGGAAAATAGATTTGTTCATAAAACAGAGTTAAAAATAGTGTAATTACTGACACATACTTTAAAAGTTATCTAAGATTGTTTTTTTTTTACCTCTGGAAAATATTGAGAAAAATACAATGACAAAAAAAATTGTAAGGGATGTGCTCATAGTGCAAGGTATTACACAAAAAGCTTATGCAAAACCTGAAATTTTGTAGATGGACAAGATTTATATCCAGTATTTCTAGATAATTTTCAGGTCTGTGTAATTCTATTACCATTATCACATCCTATGATAAGGACTATATCAGAGATATAGTCCCTATCAGAGGCTGTCAGAGATAATAAGTTACTTAAAGCTTTTAAATATATCTTTCCTTCCTCTAGAAAATTCTCACCTGTACCTGAGCCATATATATTATTATTATCATAAACATAAGTCCTATAATTGTACTACATTAAATTCTCTTCATCTCCAGCTTCAGTCTTTAACAGTAATTTTCTTTAATAGATAATCATTTACACTAGCCGGAAAAATCTCATTTTGAAATCCTGAGATCCAAGTGGTAATAGTGATTATATGATGTTTAAGAAAGCCTGGATTTTAGCAGTGAATCTTAATAGATGAAGAAAAATGAAAACTCTTGAGGATCACTGACTGTCCTGACTGTACCTGACTGTCTTTCACTGAGACAGTGTTTGGCCTCAAGAAATATCTGTGCAGCCATGACATTTTTATCAAAGTAATAGGATATAAACTATAGGGGCTTTCATTTTTACTGCATTCTTTTGTCATTAATTTTTAATTGTATTTAGTGGAAACTGTGCTTATCCTATAACTTACTAAAATCTTATGATTTGCATGCAGAAATCCTATACCTCAGCTTTTCTTAACCCCACCTCCTCCTTGGAGCCCTGTAGGGGATGATGTTTTCTGTAATGTCTTTAAGTTATTCAAGGTGAATTTTTGAAATCTGCAAACTCCTTAGGGCATTATTTAACTGAAATAATAGAAATTTAGCAGAGTGAGGAATTAGGAGAAAGAGATACCTTCAAGGAATGTTCTAGTAATATTGAAAATGGGATCATTTAAACAGTGATTCACTCAGTCTGGATACTACTCAATTCTCTTCACTTATGCTCAGTTTTCATGCATCGTTTCAACTTGGAGCTAAGCACACTGTGTTAGTGCCTTTTTTTCAGGATTACAGATTCAAGATACAGAATGGGGATTTATGATTATTATTCCACTGTGACATGACCTAAAGTGTCTTCTGATGATTCTTGAATATGCTGAGTGTGAGGCTAGGCTAGGCTATGTAACAGTGAAACTAAAATGAATTGGAAAGGAAAGGATATTTTCCATTTCCAAAAGTCCCTTTATCATCTCCTCCCTCCCCTCAAAACAAAAAAAAAAACCATAGCCACCTTTTTATACAGTTTCATCAGAAGAAGTGCTTTTATAAACTCGGGTAAAAAATCTGAATCATTTGGACCCTTTGGAGTTCTCCAAAAGGTTTGCATATGCAAACATGAGCTTGATGTTTTTATGTGAGCTCTTAAGGGCAAAACCTGAGATGAATTCTAGGAACATGAAACGGACATTTTGGAAACCAGAGTCAATGAAACATCTAAGGCAGCGTATGGGACTTGCTTAGAATTCAGAATATAAATAAGATTGACTTAACAGTTTCATAAAGACTTTCAATTTATTAATTTCTTCTAAGATCTCCAAATCATGCAAGTAAGAATAATCTGTCTTCTACCTATATCCTTGTCTGGCAGCAAGTACTGTCTTTTAAAAATACGGATTTCCTTTCCGAAGAAATGATATCTACATGCACTTATAGTTCTCTATAAATGATTGTAATAACCAATATTGTATGAACAAGGGTTTATTTTGCAAGGAAGATCTGAACTTTAGGAAGATGATGAGATCCTTAGCTTTCATTACTTCACTGGGTGTATGGTATGTGATTTAAAACATTAGCACATTAAGATAGCATATGTTGGATGATATGTTGTAAATTAACTGCATAGAACTTGACTGACCGAAAGCATGTCAGTGGATTATTAAATGTGATATAGAATTTTGTGTATTTATGGATTCTTTAAGATGTCAGTATGAATTAAATAAGCAGAATAAGGTGGAAGTTAATTAGTCAGGATTGAGAGACTCTCAGAAAATTTTTGTTGTAGACTATGCTGTCAAATAATGCAAAGGAGGTCAAAAAATAAAATTTTAGAAAATTCACTGATTTTGGGCAATTAGTGAATAGGCTGACACCCAGTCATCAATCTCAGCATGCTTTCTTTCATAAGAATATTTTATGTTAAGTAAGACTTATAGTTCTACTCTTTTATCAGTTTGTCCCTAGCTTTGTGCCAAAACATTAGAAGTCACGTATTTGAAATTAAGTTCTTATTCTAGTATTTAGGTGGTTTGAAAAATTTCCCTGATTTGGTAATTCATTTCCAGAAATGAATAACAGCTCTCTCTCTCTTCTTTCTTTCCTTCTTTCTTTCTTTCTTTCTTTCTTTCTTTCTTTCTTTCTTTCTTTCTTTCTTTCTTTCTTTCTTTCTTTCTTTCTTTCTTTCTTTCTTTCTTTCTTTCTTTCTTTCTTTCTCTCTTTCTTTCTTTCTTTCTTTCTTTCTTTCTTTCTTTCTTTCTTTCTTTCTTTCTTTCTTTCTTTCTTTCTTTTCTTCCTTTCTTCCTTTCTTCCTTCCTTTCTTCCTTTCTTTCTTCCTTTCTTTCTTTCTTCCTTTCTTTCTTCCTTTCTTTCCTCCCTTTCACCCTTCTCTCTCTCTTTCTCTCTCCTCCTCTTTCTTTCTCTCTTTCTTTAGTTTCTTTCTGTCTGTCTTGCTCTTTCTCTCTATCACAATTAATTATTTTGTAGAAAAGACAAGTTCTTATAAAATCTAAGGATTTTTTTACTGAATCCCATGTAAAAAATGTTGAATTGGATTCCTGTTTTTCTTGTGATTTTTTGAATTCATAACATTATTACTGAAACTCTAAAATGTTTATATTAGTCATTGACTTATACCACAAATGTAACATGCTCTGAAGAAGTTCTTTCCTAGCCATCTTACATTTTCTATTGTCACATATATATAGAAGCACAGTAGTCACCATCTGGTGCATCATTCTATCATCTTTCTAGCATCATTCAAGATAATTGCTATTCCACCTAGATTAATATCTTAAATTAGTTTTCTGATTTGAAACATGATTGTGAAAATGTGTTGTTTTTCTATAATAGGTGTTAATATTTAGTTTTTAATTGAATATATGTATATTTAAGTTAATAACACTGAAGAGTAAGAATTTCTTTCAGGGCTGAGTTTATTTTTCAAACAAAAAGCTGATCAATTCTTTTTTCTGTGAATACTGAATCCCTTTCTTATAAGCATGTCTTTTTACATTTATCAATGAGGCAGTAGTTTGTCTGTAATACTACCTCTTAAGAACATCCCAAGAAAAACAAATGGGGATCATTTATGCAGAATTTACAGACAGACAACTGTGACAATTTGTACGTCAAAAGTAGCAAGCCTTGACCATATTAATACCATTCTTTTAAGGCCTGAATTATATTTAAGAAAAGTTTCAATTCATTATTACTGAATGGATCCTTTGCCTGAAGCAAGAAGAGTTCAAAGTTAAATTTGAATCCTGTCCTCACATGTATCTATTAAATAGTAGGAGTGTATAAAAATCTCAGAGTGTAGTCTGGCACCTGTTCAGCTTTTGTATTGAATTGGCTTTGGATTATAAAATTCAGGAATTGACTCAAAGTCAGTGATAATCTAGTATAAATCTGAAAGTTTTGCCTTGCTGCCACTGTGTTAACTGGTGATGAAAAATAGTGGAACAGGTGATTGAAATAACCCAAGATAAAATGTCAGTTAGTAGAAAGAAAGTGATTTCAAAGTTCAAGTTAGTTCAGTCTTCCTTTAACAACTAATAGAGAATATGTTAAAAAAAAAGACTGTTGCTATAAAACTTTCAATTTCATATTTATTATTGTTTTGTTATGTTGGCAAATCTATTTAAAAATTATTTAAATCTAGGGTAATAGTTGTTCTTCACACAACTATAGAATTTCAATATAAGTTCAAAGGGAAGAAAGCGAGAATTACAAATTACTCAAGCTTCCAGTGACATGCTAGCATCTTTACAGTATCTCTTAAAAAATTATCTTGTAGAAACAAAAGCTGTCATTTTTTTCATACCCACTTATCTAAGTCTGTGATGGCAAGCAGGCAGTTATGCAGGAAATATTGTGGCAGGCACTTTGATCTTACTGACTACTGTGTTGTTATTTTTCCTCTCTATACCAATAATACTCCTTTTTGGTAATGTTAGCCTGATTAAAGTTTGCAGTTTGGGGAATTTTAAAAGAGATTGGAAGTCATAACAAAGTAGAAAGCAGACTGCATACCATCGGACATGTAACACTAACCTTGCATTTGAAAGTGACAAGTTGCTTCTAGCAATCTGTGGGGAAACTCTTTTTCCAGATGCATTTTCTAAAGACTTACTGGCAACTGTCAGTTTCCTATTAAGGCTTTACGTGAAATCAGATGCTGCTTAGGATTTTTATTTGTCTGTGTCTTGTAATAATAAAAATCCTTGCACAGCATAAGTTATATCTATTCCTTAGCACTTCAGGAATTGTCTTCAACATAAATGTAAATGTGCTATAAAATGACTAGATGAAACTGGGAAATGTGAAAGTCTGCTGAATCATTGCAAGAAATCTTGTGTAGAAAGAAATTTTTTTTTACTTCATATTAGGGACATCAGGCTGAAATAAAAGCCATGAGAACTCCTAAGGAATGCAAAATCCTTATTTGTATTGTGGTTTATTCTAGAAGTCATATGGTTGAATTATAGGTTCATTGAATTCTCTAAGAAATCAACTGAAAGGAGTCAAGATTTCAATATATTTCATCCCTTTATCTCAGAAAAGTCTACAAAGTCTTTGTCTTTATTTCTTATGCAAAAATGTGCATAATTTCTTCAAAAGTAATAATATGATAAGGATTCTTGCTGGACCAAAGGTATACATGTGAAATATTTCATCATGAATGAAATCGTCCTTTATCATAGTGGTTGAATGAATAATATAAAATATTGTTCAGTCTAGCTGTTCCTTGGAAATTATGATAAAAGTGTGTATGAGGCAGCTGGTAATATTATGAGCATGGATATGGATTTGCTATTTCAAGGAAGCAGGAAAGCTTTGTGCTGGAGCTTGCTGAGTTAAAGGTGCAAGCCCCTGACATATAATCTCAGAATAACAGCAATGAACAAATCTATTTTTTATTGAACTATTTCAAAACTTCTTGTAGGTGTTCCTTGAAATCACTGCTGATACTGAGTGACTGCAATATTTCTTAGTGTTCTTCAATATCGTATCGATCTTCAGCTTTGTAGTACTAGCTTCTCTATGAATGTACACTATAAAGAGTTAAAGATATGCTCTTTAGATATTTTGAGGGGCTTCTATTTCAGAATTGGCAATAAAGTTTTTGATTTAATGAATCCTAAAGCATATGAAGAGTATCTGAGAATACTGAAACGAATAAGGCTTTCCCTGGTGATGGATGTTAAACAGATTCTTTGGTGGATATCTGCTGGTAAAGGTTAGTAACTGAGACAGGTCATCAGTTTTCATCTTTTCATTTCTGACTTCTAATTGAAAAGGATGACTTCCATTTAGGGAATCAAGATAATGTGCTCCTTTGGCATTCATTAGTGCCAGGTCTCCTGCAGTAGCAGTGGTTCTTTTAGAGCCTTGATCAATTATGGGAATGTATAGCAAAGACTGTACAAAGAGATGACCAGACTTAGGATAGGAAACAATTGATTTTAGATTTTTACATTTTTATTTGTTTCCCATTTCACAAGCCATATGTGGATTATATTATTTATTTTGTCTCGAACTAAATACCCACTTTGGGATTTGGGAGAGTAAAATAAATGTTTATAGAACTTTAGAGGAAAGAATAAGAGCAGAGGGAACACAGTTTTCTTCTCTGATTAAGCATTAATTTACAGAAAATCAGAGTTTAGACATTTAAAGGAAATCAGAATTAATTTATCTGGGATTACTCCATAGCTTTGTGCCTTCATTTCCTCCAGAAATGTGGAAACCAATGTTCAACATTTATGCAGACATATGACTATATGTATTGAAAATATAAATTTTCCCATTTCATTTATATTCCATGTGTAACAAATCTGATTATGAATTTTTGTGCTCAGTGAATATGATCTTTTTTGATTA
The DNA here is from genome assembly GCA_013389825.1 of Crypturellus undulatus. NCBI lineage: Eukaryota > Metazoa > Chordata > Aves > Tinamiformes > Tinamidae > Crypturellus > Crypturellus undulatus. The sequence goes on from VWPW01013338.1 coordinate 144,398, forward strand.
GATTAGAAAGTAGCTACCTAACTCCCTAAAGTTCCTGTTATAATCTAATCCATAGATAATAGAGTTTCTATGGAAATATACTTTAAACTATTAGAAAGGAATTAAATCATGCATTGATTTACACCAGAAGACATATAGCCCATAGCCAGTACCAGACAGAGACTAATTAGTCATGACATAATTTTTTTATGCTTTTATATTCTGAGTAGGCTCAGACTTGCCGCAGCAAGATGTAATAAGCAAAATCTTGTCCTGTTGGGAATCTTATAAGGAAAAGAAACACCATTAATGCTTTATTCCTTTTGGTATAGATGACCTAGTTACTGTAAACTTTTAGGAAGCTTGCTTGTGATCTTTGTAATGCAGTGTTACACAAACACAAACAAAGTAGCTCTCTAATTTTCCATTTACCAAAGAAATATCACTACTATTCCTTTTTTTTTTTTTTTTTTTAACCAGAAATAAACAACTCATTTCTTTTTTAAATTTTTATTTTACTGTGAAAAATAGGAGGAACATATTCTACCTACTCACTCCATTGTTTTTCATCAAGGGGCTGGATTAGTCCTGGATGCAAATATAGAGAACTCAGCTCTGAATATCCTTGAATAATAGATAGCTCACAAATGTTGTGCTCCTCGAATAGAGTAGAGAACAAACTATGACTCATAAGGTCCTAATTTCATCTCTACTTTTTCCTTGCCTTGAAAAGATAGCAAATGAAGCAGATGTCTTTTTGCTTTTAACCAGGGTTACAAACTGATGAGTGGGATAAACCTTTTTGTTTGTGGTGCAGGAGCAATAAGAGGATAATCACTTTTTTTTCCTTAGAAGTCTCTGGAGAAGGATCCATCTTTCTGTTGTTTGGTCTGTCCAATACAAGGGATGTCCTTATCTGTGACTGTTGCTCCTAACTGACAATTAAGTAAAATTATTAAAGTATGAAAAGCAAAGATATTTCCTTCTGTTGTTCAGGAGACATAGTACCATCAATCAGTATGAATAGACTCAGAGTCTTCTGAATGGCTTTGGTTGGACACCTCAAAATGAAAGCACAAAATACAGGTTCCAGTTCACAGTCTGCATCTTATGCCTGTTTGCATCAACCTCTACTACTGCCACCATTTTGTTTTTAAAAATGATCTGGTCTTTATTTGAAAATGCTAAAATTGCCTTTTAAAGGGGGGAAAAAAAACTTAGTCACTTATCTTGATCTGTGGAAGCTTGTATTGCCTGTCAGAACTGCTGAGTTTTTAAATCATTTGGCTATTCAATCGAGAAAAAAAAAATGGGCCTTTGTCAAAAACCTGTAGACTCTCATTTATTTGATTTTTCTTGTGATTGTGGTCATGGCTCAGAAATGAAAGCTAATTTTACTGACATCTTTATAGCACCTGCTAAAGCTGGCTAGCTGTGCTTGTGTCTGATAAGAGAGAATCGGGTCTTCTACTTTTGTATTGGTGTTGTGATTTCTTTTATCTCTAAGAAATAGAAGGTATTTAATAAAAGCCTGTCTTTATAGGGGATGCTTATTTATTAAATTTAGTAGTTTGGTTCACTCTTTGTGACCTTCATATAGGACATGTACAGGGACAGCATTTATAAGAAAATATTCTAGAGATTTTCTTCAAATAGAGTCTTCTAAAAGAGAAAATTTATAGAGAGGAAGAAACCCGTTCTGCATCCATGCTAAAATAGCACAGGCCTCAATTATTATTTCTGTTTCATAACCGTATTCAATATATTCCTGTGAGACAAATTTGTCTCATATTCATCATGAAATCCTCCTGCTATTGAAATCAGTAAGACTTTCAACTTTCAATTTAAGACATCTAGTTTTCGCCTTCAGATTGCTTCTGTAAAAGGTATAATCTTTTCCTAGTGCAGAGAAGGTCATCGTTTCATTTTAATAACTTCACTCTCTACATTTGAAAAGGTAATAGCAGGAAGCAAAACATTAAGACAAAGAAGGATTTTTATGTGATAATCAGTTACCTGAATAGCTGACTCATCAAGAAACAAATTGCCAGGATCTGTGTATCTGTTCAGATATGGTACCTAAAAAAAAAAGGAAAATTCCCACAGAAGTTCTAATTGGGAGACTTTGTCCCCTGCCCACTTGTAGTTATTTATTCATAAAATGAAAGATCTTCATGTTGTTTTGTACAGAAAAAAAAGCAAGACTGCATAAAAAAATTCTGAACAAAATTCTTCTTTAGCGTTCACTACTATGTGCAATCGGCTAAAAATGTAATTTAAGATGCTGATTCAGCAGGAAGCTCCTGTACTCAATTACAGAAGTTAGATTCTAACTAGCATGCTGATAAACAAATTAAAATAGTCTTTCAATTTTTGTTTTTTATTTGTAAGAAAACTGAAAAGTCTGCTTGAACAACAACAATATTCAAAGACCTAGACATGGGAGGCAATAGTCTGGAAAAATTATAAAATGATGAGGGAATCAGTATTTACAGATATAACTGACCTTTTAGCTTTTTGTATGTATTTGTAAGCCACAGCTTACAGTTAACAAAATTCTGAGCATTAGAGACTCAAAAATTAGAGACTCAGTCCTGTTCAATTTGTTCATCAATGACCTGGATGAAGGCACAGAGTGCTCCCTCAGCAAGTTTGCAGATGATACAAAGCTGGGAGGAGTAGCGGATACTCCAGAGGGCTGTGCTGCCATCCAGAGGAACTTGGACAGACTAGACAACTGGGCGGTCAAAAACCTCATGAAATTCAACGTGCACGGTCCTGTACAGACTGGGGACCGACCTGCTGGAGAGCAGCTTTGCTGAGTAGGACCTGGGCGTCATGGTGGATGACAGGTTGACCATGAGGCAGCAGTGTGCCCTCGTGGCCAAAAAGGCCAATGGCATCCTGGGATGCATTAAGAGGAGCATCTCCAGCAGGTCGAGGGAGGTGCTCTTACCCCTCTACTCAGCCCTGGTGAGGCCACATCTGGAGTACTGTGTCCACTTCTGGGCCTCCTCCAGTACAAGAGGGATGTGGAGCAGCTGGAGAGAGTCCAGCGCAGGGCGACTAGGATGATCAGAGGCCTGGAACATCTGCCCTATGAGGAGAGGCTGAGGGAGCTGGGCCTGTTCAGCCTGGAGAAGAGGAGGCTGAGAGGGGACCTGATCAGCATATATAAATACCTTAAGGGACTTAAGGGAAGGAGTGAGGAGCATGGGACTGGCCTCTTTTCAGTGGTGGTCACTGACAGAACCAGAGGAAATGGCCACAAACTGAAGCATCAAAAGTTCCACGGGAACTTAAGGAAGAACTTCTTGGCAGTGAGGGTGACAGAGCCCTGGAACAGGCTGCCCAGAGAGGTTGTGGAGTCTCCTCCTCTGGAGATCTTCAAGACCCGCTTGAATGAGGCCCTGTGCCACGTGCTCTAGGTGGCCCCGCGTGTGCAGGGGGAGTTGGACTAGATGACATCTAGAGGAACCTTCCAGCCTTAAGTATTCTATGATTCTATGTTTCTATGAAAAATTCTCCATTTACATATTTGCTTTTATGACCTTCTAGTCATTATAAGGTAGAATATTAATTTATTTGCCAGGAAAAAAAAAAAGAAAAAAAACCCTTTTAATTAAATTCAAATTGCCTTTTTCCTCTCTTTCTGCCTTTTTTCCTCTTCCTCTTTGGTTACTGAATCAATTCACTTAAACCCACTCCATTTATTTTTTAGTCTTATGCAACTTAAACTGTTGATTAAGATTTTTTTTTGTCACACTTTTAAACAATAGATTTTCATTACTAAATAAAGTCATACATTTTTTAATGTAAAAAAACCCCACAGATTTGGAAAAAAAGCACAGATATGAAAGTTACGTTTTTTTATTAAATATACACAAAAATTTAAGGACTGTAATGGACTACTAATAGTAATGGGCTACTTTAGAACCAAAAAAATATTTGACATATTTCTGTTTCTTTGTTCTTTGCTTTAGTATCTTTCAGTTTTGCTCTTTCTGCACAGCATGGTATTGGAAGGCTGAATTTATGGTTTGGAGTTTCAAAACTACAGTGATTATTAAAACATTGGATATTTAAAAATGTAAGGAGTTTTATAAAGTTATCAATAAAATGATAAAGTATCAGAGAAGAAACAGTGAAGGATTCATTGGCTAGAATGTTATATTTCTTCCTCTACTCACTCCTTTGGCACCTTTTTTTAGAACAGGATTACACAGTTTCCTAATTTTGGCTACAATAGGAATAAGGTCAAACACTGCTAATATTAACTTTTACCAGAATTTTCTGTTTAGATAGAAATTTCTCTAGAGTACTTTCTTTCCTTGCACTTGATCATGGTTTGGTCTAAAAAAATCAGGTCACACAAGGTGCATCTGTGACATTGAAGTCTCTGAGAGAACTGAAAGTTCAGTTCTTTGATCAGTGTATTTTTTCCTGCTTCCATTTCATTGTGATACGGGATCAAAAATCTGGGAGGATTTGTTTTGACCTGTATGATGAGTAAATCAGAGCTAAAGATATTTTATTATAGATTAAAAAAAAAAAAAAAAGCTCTGGGCTCAGATAGAGCAATTTACATATGTTTCCAAATACTGTTTCTGTCAATCATAGTTTTAAATCTCAGCAAACTCAGCCCATTCACCTGTGGCCATGTAAGCATTAAAACTGACAAAAGAAGAAAACAGGAATGTGAAGTTGTGTAAAGAAGCCTAAAGTTTAGAACAGTCATGAAAGTAATAGGTTGGAGTTCTATCTCAGGTGTCTTCAAGTATGATGATTATGTGTTGATAGTACCTCTAAAAAAATAATTCAGAGCATATGAAAAACTGAGCAACACAAATATGTGGAACTATAGCCCTTCTATACATAGCTGTGGTGAAATGTGTCCATCAAACTCCTCAATCTCTTGCTTCCTATAGACATGGCTTCTCTATAAAATACTCGGTCTCTTCTATTAGTGCCTACCCTCACAAGCTGATTACTCAAATGCAAACTGTGAATATAAAGTTGGTCACTAATAATAAGATCTACATAAAATTGTATGAAAATTTTCTCTAGGCTATAATTTGGTCAGTTTTATGCTCTTCTGTTGTTCCTGGATTTTGATGTCTTTCAACAACACTAAATCAATGTAGAATGGTGTGTATAGTAAAAAAAGCTTATTTTTTATACTGTGTATCTTTGTTCTTCCTGGTAAGCTAGGAATCACCTTGAACTCCTCTGAGTTAGAACTGATTCTTTTTCATATGCGTGACAATTAGCTGTTTCCTGAACACTGCCTGAAGACACTAGGGCTGAAGGTTACCTCTGACATGGTTTAAAGGCCTGATCTGCACTTCATTATCCTCTGACGCATGCTCTGAAATTCACACATGGACAGCATGAATTGTTATATTCAAGGGACTGGTTGTCTCTTGGAAAAAAAAATCAAAATAGAAAGAGACCAAAACTGAATTCCAGCATCAGAGAAGATACCCAAATACCAGATGAAAGAAAAGACAAAATCAGAAGTGTATATTTACCTGTTGAATTCAGGCTGGATTTGGTGATAGGGCTAAAGACAAGAAGAATTCCAATCGTCAAAATAATTATTATTTGCATTTATTCGCTATCTATTGAACTACTATCATATCCTTTTAATTACTATCCAAATTGTATCATACTGCTGAATTGTCTGAAGGTTCAGTGCTTTTTGTATATCAGTGACTGAGTGGTAAAAATACATGAATGAATGTTCTAAGTATACATTCAAGGAAAGGCTGTAATAGAAGTATTGTGTTCTGTGAGTATTGTTGAGCTGAATCTGAAATATCCTGGTAAAATTCTTGGTAAAAGCCCTAGTGGTCTGATTGTCAGGCTGGTGTATTTAGGAAGTAGTCTGATCTGAGAAAACTTGTTTGATAAAAGAACAAAAACTTAATTAAACACACAAATTCTATTTGTTTTCAAAACAACTGTTTTAAAGAAAGACATAAATAAATATACATTATACATGTATTTATTTTTATCTAATTTAACTTTTCTGAAGTCATGCCTAATGCTCAATTACAGTACTACAATGCTCAATTACATTTGTTTATTCTTTGCATATTCTATTGTGTCATAGATTGTATTTTTTTATTTTTTTTTTATTAATGAGCTGTTTTAAAATCCTCTGGAAATTCTTGGGATAAAGATATTCAAATTGTAATTGTGACAGTGGAAATCTGAATTATACATGTGCAAGCTCTAGACTTTGTATGTGTGTAGAAGTGGTATCCTTAGGTACACTTCACAACACTAGTGCTTTGTGTTCTTAGGTGATTCTAATCCTGTCTTTTGTCTTCTATGACCTGTCCAGTTTGTTAAGCTTGCATTTTACTTGCTTAGCTGTCTGTCTGTCCCAGATACGTATATAACTATTTATGCATACTATTATTGGGGAATAGAAATAGAAATAGTAGGAGAAATGGTAGAAATAACAAGGATTCATTTTCTCATGGAGGGAAGAATCTTATCAAGGAAATAGAACAAAAAGCAGTGATCTGTTTCTGAAGAATGCTATCTGGTTCAGTGGAAACCATGACATTTGCCACTGATATTTATACCGTTTTAATGAAAAACTGTTATTTCTATATTCTGGGCCTTTTGTGATGCTCAAAAGATCAGTGTACATTCTAATTATTTTCAGTGTTGATATGTTTTTTCTTTGCTGTAAACTACTTTCTCTTCTGATTTTTTTTTCCTCTTAAGTAGAATTGAAGGTAAAATTCTATAAATGAAGTTGTATCACTTAAAATTTTCAGTGAAAAAGTAAGGATTAGAAGGTAATATTTCTTACAGACAAACAAAAACCATCACAGTTTTTACCAGTCTCTGGGTATTCTAAGTAGAAAATGTGTTAAATAAATACTATACACCTAGCCAAACAAAAAAGTACTTGGTATTGTGGCAGAAGCATATGGTATTATGTCTATTGATAAATATTCAACATTGTTCCAGACAAAGCCCTTAATGAACTACCAAAAGAATATACATCTTAATTTTGTTTTCCTGAAGTGTCTTTATTTTGGGTTTCCCAAACTTTTCTATTACCTTAATTCAGTCCAATACCTTTCTTAATATGTGATACACACATACACACACTCATACATGAAGTGGCATTCAGCCACCCAAGATTGAGCAATACCAGGTCTGTGATGCCCTTGGATGTCTGAGGCTGCACACACGCTACACTGACTGACTCAGCTGTGTCTACCTTAAGCCAGCAGGCGCAGGTAACCCATTGATCCCCATTCGTGATGGGGATCCGGGATTGCAATTATTCCCCATGAACAAGGACCTGACAGGCAGCTCCCAGGAAACCCAAGTCTTCGGTTCCAAGGGGAGTATGGTTGCAAAGCTGAAACTTAAAGGAATTCATATATAGATGCAATGACATACATATTTATATGACATACATTTATATGCATATAAGTACACATATATATTTCAAAATGCATATTTATATACTTATACACATTTAAATATACATATATATAATATGCATGAATAAGCATATATACATTTAATATGTATTTTTATATGCATATACTTATATGAATATAAATAAAAATATATATCTGTAATATGTTTAAATGCACATCCATATTCTTGCTGAAACTTGCCAGATCTTGCTTTGTAAAGACACTAACTTTTAAGTGTATTTTTGTAATTCTAAGTTCAGTGTATGGGCAATGCTTTTATTTAGGCATTTGTAAAATGAAAATAACTTTTCAGTTTTTTTTTCCTTCCCCTATTGCTATGTAGGAAGATACTCAGGACTAATTACAGTAAATAATCCATGGACTGGAGAGAAAAAAACAAAGAGGTTCACTTGTGGTTTCTTAAGAATGAAAAAAGAACTTTAATGTGTGGAGGTTTTTTTTGTGAATTTTTATTTGTTCAAATAAAAAAGATACCAGGACTATATCTTTATATGGCTACAGAAAAAATATTTTAAGTTAGTAATTGAAAGGAAAACTTATGTCCAAACAATAATGACTTGGTCTAACATCCACTGAACTCTTAAGGTTGAATTCAGGATGTTTGGGATTATTTTAAATTCTTAAAAGTTTCAACAGCTCTGTAAGAAGTTAATCAAATAGGGGAAGTATAAAGAAAATCAGGTAAAGATCATTGCCACACAAAACAGTAGGAGGCTGTCAGGGTGCAGCAGGACTGGCAGCTCTCCAGATTAGGTGAGTTGGAAGCTGAGGGCGAATCCAAGGCCGTCTCCAGTGGGGCACCATCCCACAGAGTCTTCATGCATTGGTCCTTTGATGGCCCCCAGCACTGCCAGTTACAACATGAGTCTGGGGTCCCTCCAACCAGAAACAAATAGGAGATGGGGCCAGAGATGCTCCAGAGACACCCAAGGGGTCTCGTGGAGAGGAGCTGATGGCAGCATAGAACCCCCCAGGATGCAGGGCTGGAACGAGCGCTGGTGTGATGGCACAGGGCAGGGACTGACAGCCCCAGGCTACGCTGAGGTGGGGCTAGAACTGATCAGGGATTGGCCTGGGTGGTCTGGTCCAGGTCTGTGTGGGCTGGTAGTGCCCTCATGGCCTTAGCAGGGCCTCAATATAAGATAGAAGCCTAGCAAATAGAAAAATGAGTATTATATGTAACAGTAAGGATACTTTCAAGCCTTCTTGTGGCTCTCCATGGAGCTTCATAATGATCATAACATATTACCAGCTCATCTGAACATGAAGATTTATGTGAAGTTTTTCTTTCAAAATGACCAGCTCAATCACCAAATGAGTGAATCTGACACTTGATTCTTCAAGATGCTGAGCAGTTGGCAAAACATTTCACTGGCACTTCAGCCTCTTGAATACTATTCATTTAAAAACACTAATGAATACAGCTTCGTTGTTGGGAAAAAAAAATATGTTGCAATTTTAGCAGACTCATTGATTCAGGGAGACATTTTAGTTGTTAGTTAAAAAGTTCTACCTTTAAACTTGCAAACAGACCCTGAAATTTTGATTTGATCTGTATTTTGTTTATAATGAAAGCCTCACTATTTCTTTCATTTTCTGATTTAGTTTTGGTAATATAGAAAAGTGTTCCATCTCTTTGCATGCTTTATTTTATTTTATTTTATTTTATTTTATTTTATTTGTATATATTTTTCTTACTATTGAGTGCTCTTGATGTTACAGTACTCAGTGGAAAACAAGGAACATATCTTAACCTTGGGAGAAATATAACCAGTAATTCTGTACTTGGTTGGATTTGAATGATCTCTTCTAAGAAGTGCTCTAACCTATCCTAGAATTGGGCTTTCTCTTTGCTGTTATTCTTGATATCTTGCATTACCAGCTGTGCAGTTTCTCAGCTTAATGAAAAGGAACTGTGAAGAATACTGTACATCCATATGACATGTACTGGGGAATAGGACACTCTTCTAGAAACAAGTTGTCTTCTTTAAGCAGTCTGAAATCAGCACTTCATTTGACTTAATTAAGCTCTTGTTTTCAAAAGAGAACTAAGGAGATAGCAGACCTCTTGCACAAAAATGTGATACCAGGGCACGAGAATTAAATGAAAAAGAAAATAATAATAATTTAAAAAAATATTTTATTTTGGCACTAATACTTTCCTACTTGCTTCTCAAAATGACAAACTAACAACTTTTTTTTTAAAGTATTCATATTAATAAATGTTCCTAGAGTGTATGATAAATTTTAGCTTGAATGACCCATGCTACTCAGTTTCTACAAGTCTGAGTTTATGTAGTTGGAGTACTTTCTTCATGAGGCAACATCATCTTTTGAGAACTTAGGAGAGGAGGTCTGATGGGGAGCTCAGATTGTGTACTCCCCATGTAGTAGATGTAGACGAAATTAATCTGATCTATTTCAAGCAAACACTTAGGAAGCAAATTAAGCTCTTAAAGTGCCTTGTTCTCTGAACTTAGTACATTGTCAAAAATATCTTGACAACTCAGATGTAAAAGTCTATTTGATTAATTGAATCTACACTATATGCCCCCAAAATATTCCACTGAATTATTATGTGTATTGTCTTCTGAATATCATTTTTACTTCTTTTCACAATTAAGTTGCTCTGGGATCAATAAAAAGTTGAAATTTGCCACAGATAGCAGAGATTATTCACAAAACTTGTGACCAGTAACAGCTGCTTGCAGGTAACAACTATGTGCAGTAAAAAAAAAAAAAAAAAAAGTAAAAAAAAAAAAAAGTTAAAAAAAAAAGCCTCTGTAAAGACTCTAAAAGATCGGCAATATTTAGACAATCTCATTTTCTGTGCAATGGATTTCAAAGCACAAGCTTGTGACTGGAGAAGAAAGTTTTTTTTTTTTTTTTCATTTTCTTCATACAAGGGAGATAGCAGGGAAAGGATATGGATTGCAGATGACTCCTAATCACTTGTTGAGGGGGTGATTCTGAAAAAAAAGAACTTTCTTTGAGATACAGGAAAGTAGTGGTATATTGTTTTCCTTTGCAAAGCAATATTTCAAACTATGTTCTCCTTCATTTATTTCTTTTTTTAGGCATTCTTTTGGCGCACATTGCTTTTTTTTCCCACTTGTTTTGTAGGACTTCAGAATCTGAAAAGCTTGAGAAAAACTATAATTAGCCTCGCAGAGTATTTGTTTTGATTATCATATGAGCTGAGCTTAGTACTTGACACAACAGAACACATATAGTACATTTTGTTATATTTTTGTCATGTGGGTAATCTTACATCAGCTATTGTGATTTTTCATAGAAGCTATTGTGATTTTCCATAGAATCATAGAATGCCTAAGGCTGGAAGGGACCTCTAGAGGTCATCTAGTCCAACCCCCCCTGCACACGCGGGGCCACCTAGAGCACGTGGCACAGGGCTGCATCCAAGCGGGTCTTGAAGATCTCCAGAGAAGGAGATTCCACAACCTCTCTGGGCAGCCTGTTCCAGTGCTCTGTCACCCTCACCGTCAAGAAGTTCTTCCTTAAGTTCCCGTGGAACTTTTTATGCTTCAATTTATGGCCATTTCCTCTGGTTCTGTCAGTGACCACCAGTGAAAAGAGGCCAGCCCCATCCTCCTCATTGCCTCCCTTGAGGCACTTATAGACACAGGTCAGGTTCCCTCTCAGCCTTCTCTTCTCCAGGCTGAACAAGCCCAGCTCCCTCAGCCTCTCCTTTATACTACATGTGTTATTTCTAAGTAGAAACATTTAGAACATAAAACATGGTAGTGTAGTAGTGTAGTCTTTATTACCTTCTGGAGAGAAGGATGTGATTTAATCCCATTTAATAGTAACCTGTTGAAAAACAAATGTCGAACTAAGACTTAAGTTTATTCATGCATTTTGATGCAGTGTCTATAATGAATTGTTGTTCCCTATCATGATAAGTAATTTTCCATTCCTAGTTTGCCATTTTCAAATAGAAAACAAAAGAAAATTGCAGAATCTGTAAATATATTAAAGTTTTTGTTTGTTTGTTTGTTTTGTTTTTGTTTTTAACAAATAATCTTTCTTGGGCTTGGCAATCCAGTAAGCACTAATTCTATTTGAATGGAATATACACGAATATAGAAATTTATTACGCAGTCACTATCCAATGCCTTCCTGACTTGTTTTTTTTTCCCTGCATTCATTGAATGAACAGTGTAACAAGATGTGAAAATTTGGGGGATGAAATGGCATTACATGCATGAAATACCAAATAGAGGTATTGGTGTCGCTTACACTGTAAGACATGCTGAAAGAAAGGAGTCCTGACAACATTCCCAGAGGGGACAGTATACACAATAGATAATGGAAACACTGCATTGCAACTCAGAAACATCGAGAAGACCTGACAGCACTAATGGCTTTGACAGAAGAAGATGCAGCTCCAGTGTTTGGCGTCTGACCTTTAAGAAAAAATCTGTCTCCCTAGCTATTAAATGCAAAGAATAAAAAAGATTTGTCAGAATGGGGTGACTGAGTCACCATTTCCTTCAGCATGACTAAATCCAGGACAGAACAGGACAAAAATATGTGCATACCCTGGGTTTTTGTTTCCTTCCTCCAGAGAAGGTATTTTAAACTATTATGTGACAAGTAATAGTTATACCAGAGGAATGTAATATTGAAAAAATATTTTAAAATGTCATCTAGTTTGAAAACAACACACTGAAATGAGTTTATTTTTTACATGACCCCACTAACAGTTTCGTCTTATTCATGTAATGATCTTGTGGAGATTTGGATCCAGAGAAGGCCACAGTAATAAAACCAATGAATAGAAGAGCTCTTTGTGAGGCAAAGGAGAATATCTTTATTGTAACTAAAAGGTCCAGAAAAGATATTTAAAGGCAAAAAGACAGATTAATAAAATGATGTACATAAGACATCATTTTCCTATTTTGTCAGGAATGCGTAGTAATTTTGAGTTTATAATTGAGATGTTGCATAGATGACTTTCAGATGACATTAGATCTCAAAAACTGTTTTGTGTAAAAGTTCAACTCTTACATCCATTTGTCTTATAAGATACAGAAGCAGCAGAACAGAAGATACAGAAGAAGAAAAAGGAACAAAGAAACAAAGTGAGAAACAGACAATGGGCTAAAAGGAAACTGGAATGTTTATTTCTCCATCTCATGGTTTGTTCAGCAATCTGCATTCTGTATGTGGCAGGCTGCACTTACTGTGATTGCTTTTATTTCTCCAATACTCATAAATATCTTCCATAAAGAAAGTAAGTTTTCCGTAAAGAAAGTAAGCTAGCTTTTCCCCCGCTTTATAGATTAAATGATCATATGAAGCTATTCTCACCACTAATCTACAATTCTTAAATACTGAAATTGATTAAGATTATTTATCTTTCAATAACAGTATTTTACTCCAGAAGGAGAAAAAATGGGAAAATATTAACTTACAGTCATGAGAAGGAGACATCATTTTTGCTGTCCATTTAGTCCCTTAGTACCTTCAAGTAAAGGGCGGTAATTCAGATAAATAGAAATTATAGGATATAACTGAAATCATGTGCATTTTTCCTAATAGAACAGATTTTATTTTTCATGGATATTTTTGATTTTTCACTTATCAAAACTAGATACCTAAAGTAGTTCTTAAAAGCAAAACAAAATAAAACAGAAACTTACTGTAGGATTAACGTGGGATTTAATATGTTTGACGTTTGACTCCATTATCCTCAACTGAAGAGACTCTTCAGGTAAACTTAACCTTACTATCGACTGTCTCTCCAAGTGAGCATCTCTGATGTATTTTAGCACATACGCAAACTGAGAAGACTGGCCTTTACAAGAGAGTGAAGCTGTGTAGAATGCAAATCACAGTTCCTATAAAGCACAATGACAACAATGTGCTTTTCTCCAGAAAATGTTTGAAATTTTGACTGCAATTATCAACAGCTTAAATTGAGTTTTAATTAATAATTTTTTGTTTATCTTTCTGTATAAAGATGGATAATCACTTAGAACAACTCAAATACATGCACAGATGCAAGACAATTATATCTTAGTCACAGAAGTCCTGGAGGAAATTCATATGACTGCATAGAATCACAGAATCATAGAATACTTAAGGCTGGAAGGGACCTCTAGAGGTCATCTAATCCAACCCCCCTGCACACGCAGGGCCACCTAGAGCACATGGCAAAGGGCTGCATCCAAGCAGGTCTTGAAGATCTCCAGAGGAGGAGACTCCACAACCTCTCTGGGCAGCCTGTTCCAGTGCTCTGTCACTCTCACTATTAAGAATTTTTTCCTAAAGTTCCTGTGGAACATTTTATGCTTTAGTTTCTGGCCATTGCCTCTAGTTCTGTCAGTGGCCACCACTGAAAAGAGGCCAGCCCCATCCTCTTTACTGGCTCCTTTGAGGTACTTACAGACACTGATCAGGGCCACTTTCAGCCTTCTCTTCTCCAGGTTGAACAGGCCCAGCTCCCTCAGCCTCTCCTTATAGGGCAGATGTTCCAGGCCCCTGATCATCCTTGTGACCCTGTGCTGGACTCTCTCCAGTAGATCTATATCCCTCTTGTACTGTGGGGCCCAGAACTGGACACAGTACTCCAGATGTGGCCTCACCAGGGCTGAGTAGAGGGGCAGGATCACCTCCCTCGACCTGCTGGAGACGCTCCTCTTAATGCACCCCAGGATGCCATTGGCCTTTTTGGCCACGAGGGCACACTGCTACCTCATGGTCAAACTGTTGTCCACCATGATGCCCAGGTCCCTCTCTGCAGAGCTACTCTCCAGCAGGTCGGTCCCCAGTCTGTACTGGTGTCTGGGGTTATTTCTCCCCAGGTGCAGGACCGTGTCTTTGTTGAATTTCATAAGATTTCTCACTGCCCATTTATCCAGTCTGTCCAGGTCCCTCTGGATGGCAGTGCAGCCCTCTGGGATGTCAGCTGCTCTTCCCAATTTGATATCATCAGCAAACTTGCTGAGGGAGCACTCTGTGCCTTCATCCAGGTCGTTGATGAATAAATTGAACAGGACTCGACCGAGGACTGACCCCTGGGGAACACCACTAATCATAGGCTTCCAACTAGACTCTGCACCGCTGATCACCACCCTCTGAGCTCTACCATCTAGCCAATTCCTAATCCACCTCACCATCCACTCATCTATCCCACACTTCCAGAGCTTGCCCAGGTGGATGTTATGAGGGACGGTGCTGATTAATTACCTCTCTGCCACTGAATTCACTAAAACTTTAGAAACAGTTTTGCTATGTGAAGTATTTAGTGTATTAAAATAAACTCCACTCAACAAACTGAAAAGAAATGGAAAAAAAGATCAACGATGTACCCATCAACTACTGCATATAGAAGAAATATTAATGACAGTTTTTGATTTTTTCCTGATTTAGAGCACACTCTTATCTATAAGTACAGCGCATATGGCAGAGACAGCCACCAACCTCATCAATCCTTGTGTACAGGAATAACCCTTGTCAGCATTAGAAGTCTACATTTTCCAGGAACTCAATCCTTATAAAAGCGTATAACATGCTGAGTGTGATGTCTCCATGAACGTACATGTATAGAATGAATCCTAACTATACTCCTCATCCCTCAACATTATGCTTGTTCAGATCTTCAACCTGATTTGTGCATGTGACCTGTCCAACCTACACTGTGATGATGCACCTCACTTACCTCATTTATTTCCATATTGAAATCCTAGCACGCCTAATTAATGGTCTTCTTAAATGTTTTAAGTCAATCCCTGACTGGAAGTACAAGATATGGCCTAAATTCATGTTAACTGGGGAGGAATATGCTATTTGCAACTACTTTTACTCTCTTCTTGCTCTTCATACTCCTTATTCCATTGTCTGTTTATATAGTGCTGGCATCTGCATCTAGCTTTCAGGCAAATCAAGAAGATGAGAAAGGAGTCCTGCTGCGGACTGAAGTCCTATACACTTTGGTCCCTGATTAAGAGTAAGCAGACATAATCCTGGAGGGATATAGCTTGAGCACTGGAAAGTTTTAAACCTTTAGTTGTGGAGACAAGCTATTTTAAGGTACTTTTAGTAAGCACCAAGCTGATTGTGGGTTCCCTGTATATGCAGCCATGCTCAAAGAAATGCACGTGGTTTAAATATTTTGTATTCAACTGTTGTATGTTTAAGGATTTCTTCAGGCTATAGGTAGAGGGCTTGCTATAGTATATTTATTAAAGGCAGATTAGTTGACCTCTCTAAAAATGACATCATCTTAAATAACTGATTTAGTCCTTGCCATAGCTTTAATACATTGTGTGGTTAAAAAAAAAATGTGACTGAAGAGATCATAATGTCTGATCAAAGTGTGAAGTGAAGATGCAGTCTAGAGAGCTCAAAGAATTCAAATACAATAAGGATTTGGATACCCTGGATATAACATTATATGGTGGTAGGATCTTGAATAATCTTTGTTTTCTAAATAGAACAATATGGCAAAAAGAGTAAAAAGAAATATGAAAATTCTCCTCAGTTTGCCTGTACACAATCTATTGGGTCTGTTTTTGTTATAATTTTCCTTTTTGTTCCTATGTGCTTAGGCTTTTTATTGATGGTACTCCTTTGCTTAATGTTTGCAGCAATCTTTTGAAGTGCACCAAATATGTCTTTCTTTGTGGCTAGGTAGGTACTAGAATTAGAATGAGAGAGTTTTCTCTATTATCCATCTCAGTCTCCACCAGTCCTCTAAGGATGATGAAACAGGTTCATCCAGCAGATTATGAGGGAAACACCACAAGGACGGAATCCAGTCTGTCTGACATAGATACTGATTCCCTTATAATTTTGTGTGTTTTGGCCCAGAAGTCTATTCAAATGATTGTATTTTGCTGGGAAGACTAGGAAAAGACACAAATCCAGTCCTCATACTGTATTCACTCCTGATAGAAACCACCTTTTCTCTATCTCCCTTTCTGTTACTTCTAAGATATTTTAAACTCTGTGTGTATATAGAGGTCCCATTACCCAGTTTTTACAATCCATATATTATTTACATAGCTTGGAAAAGACCTCTAACTCAACTATTGGTACTCCCTTTGATCCCTACACTCTAGATTTTTTTTTCTACTATAGTGCTGGCTTACATTGGCACCAGTATACTTTATATGTCTTTGAATTTTGCCTTGTTATATTGCAAAAGGAGCAACATTCTCTGTCAATATAAAATAAAACAGCTATGTTGATTTAGTTTAATTATTGTCCATTTACATTAGGAGACAACTTGGAGAAATTGTTAGCAATTTCCATCAGAAGATTTAATAAAGAATGCAAAAACAATGACCCATTTTGCTTTATAAGAGTGCTGAACTAAAACCCCAATGCATTTAACCACTACATTAGTCAATGGTTTAGCTACACAGACTGTTGGCCTGATCCCTTCTTTCCATGAAGAATATCTGCTGGTACCATTTCTTAATAGAGGGATTTCCCACCAGAATAGTTTATCAGTGCTACAGTTCATCACTGCACATAGCACGCTTCTCTACTGTGACCGTCTTTCACATGAAGGAAATGCTGCATGGTTCTCTCTCTCTCTCTGAGGTAACGCTGTATTTAAACAAATTCTTTATTCCTTCCATATTTTTTTCATGAGCATGCAAAATAAGTATCTCTTTCTTTTTATAAACATTAACAGGAATTTTCTAAAACATGATATAGACCCATGGAAGTAAGTCAGCTTTTATATTTCTTGTGCAAGTATATTCAGTTTTAGAGAAAATGGTTTTGCTCCTTTCTTATAATACACTAAGAGCTATGCAGAACGAAGATTTAACTTACACCACGTTTTTGTACTTACATTCCATTTTTCTTGCACAGACGTATTATACTTCCACATATGACTTTGGAATTTTGCATATTAGCATTTATTATTTCACTCAGCTTTGGAACAGCTTACCTATTCTCAACATATTGAAATATTTTACTTTTGTTTAGAACAGAGAAGTTACATCATAAACTAAAATGATCAAATATTTGGATAGTTAATATTGAACTTCTTTTTTCTCTTTTTTTTATTGAAGGTCTTTCTGTGCTGTGATGTCAAAGAACAGCAGATTAGATTAACATGTAAGATTGATATAAACTGATAACATGCACACAACATACTGATATTCCACACATAAACTGATCTTCCTGTGTATGTGCTAGTGCCTAAAATAGCTTTTGGATCTTATCAAAGTATTTCAAGTGTCTAAGTCAAATTAACTTTGTGTGTTCTACGTATACAGTGTGGGAAAATACTGACCTAAATAAATAAAACTAAAGCAAAAGGTTTTTCTGAGTTAAATAAAGGCTGGTTTTGCTACTATTGAAGCAATTGAATGTTAATATTATAATGAGGAGTTCTCGTGCAGAATTTGGGTGGTAGATACACAGAGTTTCACTGATAATGTCTTTAAATTTAGTATACTCCCTTGTATGTACAAGACACTGCACTTAGGCAGACTTATATATTGCTATTTCGTACAGAAAATAGAAATGATGAATCTCTGCTGATTTTCAGGGACTTATAACTTGCAGTAAATGTTATTTTTCTGTTAACTTTTACAAAATTTGCAAGCACAATTCTGTCCTTTTTGTCTACTTATCAGAATCTGGTAAAGATAAACTGTCTTGTATGCATTTAGTTTTCTAATTACACTTTAAGCAATTAATCCTTTATATGATTTATTTTCTAAAGCCTGAGAGCGGTATTTTATTGTTCTGTTTTGTGTTTGTATTCTTACTGATATGTCTTTGACCAGCAATGGAGATTGCTGGTCAGGATCACTATTAGGGATCACTGTCAATATCATGTTTAATTACTACAACAAAAATGACTAGGAAGATTTTGAAAAGGTGGAGATGGAGTAATTATTTAGTTCTTCTTTGTTTCTTCAATTGCACTAAGAAAGATTTTTTTTTGGAGAATATTAGTATATACTTGTATATAGGATGAATATAAGTTAGAAAATATGAATGACCTTTGGTGCTTTGGGGGAAAATTTGTGCTCATTTGAGATAGCATTTATCTTAGGATTAATCAAGAATGATATCCGTGTTAAGAAATATATATTCATGAACTAGTGGGCAGTCGCTCTACTACAGACAGGCACTTATATGCAAGGAAGATGACAGCAACATAAGGAATGTAATGGTAGGAGAAATCATGGATACTAACTTTTAGACTAAAGCCAGGAGAGCTAAGGGAAGAGGAAAGGGAAAAGAATTAAATGAATGTGGAAAAACAAATACCAGTCAAAATCTGAGTATTCAAATGTCCAACTTTAGCATCTGTGTAGCTGTTTCTACTAATCTGATCTCTTTGTTGAGTTGTGTCTGCTGACTTCTCTCTGAGCATACCATTTTGAAGGAAAATACTCTTAATTGCCTTTGTAGGAGTCTTCATTTACTAGTTTGCATGAAGAGAATGTCAAAAGGAAACAGAATCTTATTTTACTTCTCTAGGAAGTGCAGATTTTGGTTTTATTGTTAGTGCACTGACTGGCATGATGTAGCTCTTGCCTGCAATCTTAGCTTGTATATACTTTGCCGTACGTGTTTATCTATTATCAGTGAATTCTATTCTTAAATGCCGTAGGAATGCAATGGGATAACATGGGAAGATGACCCAGCTGCCAAATGTATTTTTAAATTGTCTTTTTGACAAATGATCAAATTCACAGTAAAAGAAGTTGAGAGACTTTGTTATTCCTTTGATTTGCATAAATTTATTCAAACACTCATAAATTCTGCATTCTATATAACTAAAACTGAAAGTAACACCATAGAGAAAATTCATATTTTTTTTTAATCAATGAAATCTGACACTCCAGAGGACTGTGCTGCCATTCAGACAGATGTAGACAGAATGGACAGTTGGGCAGAGAGGAACCTCTTGAGGTTCAACAAGGACAAATAAAGGATCCTTCACCTGGGGAGGAATAACCCAGACACCAGTACAGATTAGGGGTTGACCTGATGGATTTGGGAGTCCTGGTTGACAAGTTAACCATGAGTCAGCAATGTGCCCTTTTGGCCAATGGGCTTCTGACTTCTGGTTTCATCAGGAGAAGCGTTGCCAGCAGGTTGAAGGAGGGGATCCTGCCCCTCTCCTCAGCTCTGGTGAGGCCGCACCTGGAGTATTGTGTGCAGTTCTGGGCTCCCTAGGACGAGAGGGATGCGGAGCTTCTAGAGGAGATCCAGAGGAGAGCAACGAAGATAATTAAGGGACTGGAACATCTATGGTATGAGGAAAGACTAAGGGAGATGGGCCTGTTTAGCCTGGAGAAAAGAAGATTGAGAGGGGATCTGATCAACATGTTCAAGTACCTGAGGGAAAAATGTAGGGAGGATGGGGCCAGTGACAGGACAAGGGGTAATGGGTACAAGTTGAAACACAACTTCCACTTCCATGTGAGGAAGAACTTTCCTGTGAGGATGACAGAGTCCTGGAACAGGCAGCCCAGAGAGGCTGTGGAGTCTCCTTCTCTGGAGATCTTCCAAACCCGCATGGATACCACCCTGTACCGTATGCTCTAAGTGTCCCTGCTTGAGCGGGGGGTTGGACTAGATGATCTCTAGAGGTCACTTTCAACCTTAACCATTCTGTGATTCTGTGATTTGAAAAACTGATTTTTTCTGACCAAAATTGCATTATTATGTCTGATGATATCATATTCTTATTCTCTTACAATGCAGTAAACTCATTTGCCACCTGTATTAGAAGAAGTAGCAAGATAGAACCTGGCAAGGAATTAAAGTGAATCAAATAAATTACATGGAATTTATCAAATATCACTTCTGTCTCATCTCATAACAACAAATCCTTCTATCAAATGCAGTCTTTCATAACTTACTATCAAGCAGCATACTGAATTTTATCCTTTCATTTGGTAGGGATCTTTTAATTTCTTCTTTCTTATCAGGACACTGCTTCGAGGGAACTATTTTGATAACTTCTTAGGTTTTTTTTGAAAAATGTGGAACAAAGATTTGTTTTATGAAAATAATAAAAGTGGAAATGATGTTGTGATTTCAATCTTCTTTCAAGTGAATATTTGATTGTAAGTTAGCAATTTTGTCTGATGTTTGGTTTTCCAGTTACTGTAAAATCCATTAATACTTAACTGCCAAAAGGACTCATAACCCAAAACAAATTTTAGTGATATTTCTTGGAGTTTGAAAGTATTGTTGGATAATAAACACCATGCAGGAGACAAACCAGTATTTCACAAAAGGCTTTTGAGAGTTTCTAGTGAAAAAGATACTTTGGAAAGATGCAGTAATAATTTTATATATATTAAACCCCTGTAAATGTTAGGCATGATCTAGGTTTTGTATAACAGCTTTGCTTTGAGAGTCACAGTATAAAATAAGTCAGAGGACATTCCTGTTACTTTCTGTGAATTGCAAATGAGATATAGAAATGAAATGGCCTTGAAAAATCATCGGATTCTTTATGAGGGATTAGGTAGCAAGTATAGGGGAAATTGAAATAAGCATTTTTACCACATGCAGCAAATTGAGTGAAAAACAAACAATTTCTGAGCCTAAAGACCACTAATAATGGAATAGATGACTGGACTAATGGAGTAGACACAAAGAATTGTCACCCTTAAGTGTATATATTATTCTTCTGTAGTATCAGATTGGACTTAAACTAGAAGCATGATTGATAATAATCTGTGTATATTGTATGAATACTTGTATAGCCTTGAGCACAACAGCTTATAATTGATCTTTTTCTTAAGTATAATTCATTGTTAGGTTTAAAAAGCATGACAATCAGAGAAATGCCCACTGACTGCCCACCTTCATAACTGGGGGTAGCATGTGTTGATTTGAGAAGGACATAACTAAAGCAAAAAGGTACTCCTCTTTCAGGACATGTGTAGAGGAAATTATTTTGAAAGAGATATTGTAGGACTTCCTATAAATAGTAGACCAGTTGATCTCCTCTGTTCAGGGAAATTTTGCTCCTTGTTTCTTAGATACTTAGATCACACTAAGAACCTCATTTGTCCTTAGCGTTTTTAATCTTGTGTTTGATTTTGTTCTTTTCTTCTCCTTTTGTGTGCACTTCTGTGTGCACAGTTGTGATAGCAATAAAATTGTATCTTCTTAAAGCATTGATATCACTACACATCATTCTACCACTAAGTTTACTTGCTCCATGGGATTAGAGTAAGAAATCCCTCATAGCATGGCCTACTATTGATATCAGTTACAAATACCAGTCTTTTGGCTATACTTGTCAGTACAGGATTATGTGAAGGCTCCAAAGATTTTGTATGAAGACCTTTTTACTCAGCACTCAGAATTTGTAGCAGTGTGAATACTATTGTATGATAGTAGTAATCTGTGCACAGCTATTCTAGAATTTAGCATAAAAAAGAAACTATTTTTCATAAAAATCCATTCCAGAAATTCTGAGATTCTTATAATAACTCCTTAACTATCACATGGGAAGACCAAAAGAAAAACTCATAGCTCTTAGCCTACATGAAAAATGGGCAAAGTTGCCTCTAGGCAGTTTCCATTGCCTGGCTAAAAAAAGAATCTAGATGATAAGTTTCAGCAAGATCCTTGTCTCAGATTTTGCTTAAGTTCTCGTAATTGGTGATACTTTTGCAATACCTTAATATCTTCAGCTGAACTTAACAATATCATTTTCCTACCTGAATGAGGTACTGAGGCTCACAATGTATTCAACTGTGTGTCCCCTGTATTATTGCTGTTGCTGTGTATGAGTTGAATTCATATGTGTCAGAAAAGTCTCATAAGCAAAGCTAGATAGGAAAAATCGGAAAGGATACTGACAGTCTAAGACATATTTTTATTTGTTTCATTAAAAAATACTTAGATTTTAAAAAGCTCACAAAAATGACTGATATAATATCAGAAATATACTGAAAGTTTGAATTCTCATGTATTTTTCCTCACTTTTCAAGGCAAAGAATGATTTTTCCAGTGCTAATGGGGCTTCAAATTGACACTGACATTTCAGTGTATAAAGTGTAGCTTTTTACACTCTTGTATCTTATGTAGATGGCTGAACAGAGTTTTAATGTATTTAATGCTCTACAAAATGTCACAGAACTGAATCTGTTAATGGTCTGATTTTGTATTTGAAAGTACTATTGTTGTGTTAATTTTGCAGTAACTTGAGTTTATATATATATATATATATATATATAAACATATGTGCATATATGTATATATACAAATTCAGGGGTTTTAATGAAGCTGTCATCGATTTTAAGGAAGTTTGTCCTGAATGAAAACTGCTTCATCTGATGTTATAGTTTTTATCTTGAGCCAGTGTTAAGCTTTCCATGAACCTACAGGTTTTGATTTTTGCTATTGAACAGAAAGAATACATCTGCTGTTAAATTTGAAAGAATGAGGTTCACCTTCAAATATTAACTGACTTCCTGCTTTATCTTGATTTTATTTTGGCCTTATTGTCAAAACACCTGATATTCAATTGAGTTATGTGTTGCATGATTTTGCTTCAGTGTCTCATGTGTAGTAGAGAGGTAATTATACTTCTTTTTTCCCACCAGTTCGTTGACTTTTCTGTCAGTTTAATCAAGTAGGCACCCGTGTGTCTATCTCCCTGATATTTGTGAAAGCTCCTATTTCCTACAGGCTAATCTTAAAACCTTAAAAACTAAGGTTTCCGCGGGTTCCCTAAGTTAATTTATTCACAGAAGGGGTGTTCAGAGATTTTTTCTATTTCTTGTTGTTGCTTTCTCAACCCCAACTTTAAGCAAACTTAAGACGTGGTGACGACGATAGCATAAACATAAGTACCACATGAATTTAGTACCTCATGAAATTTATTGAACAAAACCTATTTTTAAATAACAACTATCTATCTGACCACATAATAGTAAAGAAGTATTGGCACATTATGGAAGGTCTAATTCTCATCTCTGCCACGATGTGTTATACTCTCAGAAGCTGCAAGGCATGGCATTAAAAGCAGAGTCATAAATACCAACACATACAGAGAAATTGTTTTGTGTTTTGAGAAGATATAGCAATAATAATCTCCAAATATTTAAACACACGTGTTTAGACTATTGAAAGCCTTTAATTGCAAGCAAATACACAATCTGCAATAGTAAAATCTGTCATACATGTTATTATATTCAAGCATTGGCATGAAACCCTTCACTTTCAGAAATCCAATTACCTGAGGCTAAAAAGACGTTCAAAAAGAAAAAAAAAAGAAAGATGTTCATGACTTTGCTTCTTGACCATAAAATAGAAATTATCCTTTATGTTGAACTTCTATGTCATTCCTTCTGTGTATTATTTATTTTATTGTAAGGAGCAAAAATATACCTGCACTAACTGAGAAAACATAAAGAAAGCCTTAAAATACAGAAGTATAGATGAGGAGAATGGGAAAGAAAATCAGAAAGAGAACAGAATATATCATAAATATTTTCATATCTTGTTTCCTACTTTTTAATATGTCAATAGTTTTGTTTTGTTAAAAGCAAATATTTTCACTGAAATATACTGAATTTGATCACATCACACTGGAAAATCCAGGACAGAGTTACTGTTTGGGAGAGAGTCTCTCTGCAGTGCACCTTAAATATGCATCAGGGGTCTCATTTGTGTTGGGCAGAAAAAAATGTAAGGAGTATATAAGAAATAATATGTACATAAGTACATAATTTGGAGAAGAGATGAGATATGAACTTCTGATGACCACCTCTGTCCCTCAGTCACCAGGTGACTACCCTAACAGTGAGTCCTACTGTAAAATCACCTGAAAAAATAGTTTGGAAAAACTAAATTGCATTCAAAAGTACCTAGAGAATGCTTGAAGGAGGAAGGGTCATTCCAACTTAAGAACAGGTTTCTTTTTATTATGTGGCTTCCCTAACAGGTATAACTAAGTACCTGTACTTAGTACTATGTACTAGGTACTAGGGAAAGTAAAATGGTACTATTGGTGTGGATGAGGGGAAGTTGTCCATAACTCTTTAATGTGAAATGGTAATAGTATATTGCTGTTTTGCACTCATACGTTTTTAGTAATTTGGGTATTTTTCCTTGAGATTCTGAGGGATATAGCTGCTATTCCTAATAGAATCCATATGCATCCTCCAAAGTACTATAGTAATATTTCTGAATGATTTATTTCTATTATCATTTATCTGAGTTTGCTTCTAAATATATTCTATTTTAACATCTTGCATTGACTTTCACTATCTTGTGCTGACTATGGCTTCTTCCTTTGTGCTTTTATGACTTAATATTATCACAAACATATATTAAATATCAAATGTATCTTATATAAGAAGTAAGATCTTATATAGCATGTATGTCATTTTTTATTATATCACTGTTGAAATAGTTCTGTTCAATTTTCATATTCTGGTACACAGCAAAAAAAAACCCTTTCCTTTAAAATTTGGAGTTTTTTTACTGTTTTTCCTTTTTTAATCCTCATGCTCTCGCTTACTTAGTGAAATTTTCACTCTGGCAAAGTTTATTGCAATAAAGATATTGTACTACGGTACTTCTAGTAAGGTCTGATAAATATAATTCCTGACAGAACAGCTGTGCTTCTGCCTTTCGGTTTGATAAGTGGGCTACCTTTTGGGAAAGTCCTTCCTCCTGTTATGGGTGTGGTTGCAACTGGAGAATGCAGCATTGTTTAGCTTTTGACTAATCAGGGAAATAAGAATAGAGAAACCTCTTCTCTAGTGGAGTCTGGTATATTTACAGTCTGGTATATTTAGATAAAGTTTATTTTGTTGGCAGATGGTAAACATTAAATTCGCAGTTACTGGGTGTTGCATTTGGGAAATGGTTTATACAATATAGGCAATCTCTGATTTTGCAGATGCTTAGGAACCTAAGTGGGAACATTCATTTCAGAAGGCCTAGTCATATGTGCAAAGTTATCCTTGTCTGTAAGTGACACTCTGCAAGCGTGGGACTTAAATAGGTCTTTTGCCTCAAAAAAAACCCCAAAAGACAAACAAACAAACAAACAAACAAAAATGTACTAGTGATGTTGGTCTAGAAAGGCTAAGATTAGTCTTTATTTCAGCATTTTATTTTGATTCACACGGAAGATCTGTTAAGTCACCAGTGAATCTATTGTGTGTTTTGAGTTTTGTTTTAATCTAATTTCTTTACAATCTCATGGCAATGTTCTTTTTACAAACATTGTGAGGCATTTAATAAGTAGACAAGTGCATGTAATTGCTACTATCAACTATTTGGTTTAAAAAATACAATAGATTAGTCTATGTTGTGGTCTTAAAATTAAATAAACAGATACTGAAAATGCTAGTTAAAAATCCATTCTGTTTTCCCTGTTGTTCACTTCATGGTGTATTTGTATATCCCTTGCTCCCCTGTAAAAGGTTAGCTAAAATGCAATTTAACATGCAGATTTGATTCATATTTTATCAATAATTTCCAACTGGAGTCTGATCTGTTGCTGTCTTTATGATCATTTAGTTTATTTAGATGTAGTATTTATTTTTATTTCTCACTTCTTTCTGAAATAGTATTTTAGGAAAGAGTTAATTTCTATGGAAAATCCATTTGTCTTTTTTTTTCTTTTACTTTAATGACAGGAAGAGCATATAAATAGGAACGTAGTAGTAATTTAATTATATTGTCTCACATCTATGGAATAGTAATGTAATTAGACTGTCTTCCATTGGTTCAGTTGTTTAAAATTATTATTCTTTTAAGGAATATGGGCCTTTCTACCAGGCAGCAATTTAAAATCTCATCCCTCTACCAAAATGTTTCTAACATATACTGCAAACTTTCTGTTTATGAATTTGTCTCTGTATTTATCAGAACAATGGCTCATTTCTTATATATATATATAATATATATGTATAATTTTATATATAAAAATGATTTGCCATTAGAAGAAAATAATCTTCAACAACAGTTGTCATAAATAACATAAATTCCCTGTAAATGACAGACAGAAAAGTGGGTTATCTGTGGAATGTATTTAGAGGAAATCAGAGGGTAAGTTAATATCCACTTTCTCATACAACTTAACACTTCTCATTTAAAATGGAATTGCTGGTTTGTGTTTTATTGTACAGGAAATGTGGTATGTCTCAATGCCAGGGTCGAAAGCAGCTGAATAGTTATCCTAACAAATAGTGTAGGAAATGATAAAGAGACAAATTGTTGCGTGATGGTTGTGTAGGTGATCAGAGGTTACTGCATGAAAATTCTCCTTTATATCCTTGAAAGGCAGCAATGTGGTAATGTGCTTTCGTAATCTTGTGATCAGCTGTCTCCTTTTGGGACATACAGTTCATAGAATCATTATGGCTGGAAAAGACCTTCAAGATCATCAAGTCCAACCGTAAACCCTTCAACAGCATGCCTGCTAAACCATGTCCCCTAAGCACCTCATCTATAAGTTTCTTGAACACTGCCAGACACGGTGACTCCACCACTTCCCTGAGCAGACTGTTCCAATCCTTGACTACTCTTTCCATGTGAAAGTTCTTCCTAATGTCTAACCTGAAC